>DWAJ01000028.1:0-65740 GCA_018238005.1 Eurema mandarina | reverse complement strand
CGCGCCCGGCCGCACTTGACCCGCGCGAGGTGTCACCGAACACGTTACCTACCCGCAAAAAATGGAGGCGACCTACCGCACCCCCGCAGGCCCGCTCGCTACACTACGACTAAGAACTTAGATTTCGCTTTCAATTTATTACAATTGTTTCGATCATATCGCCACTTAACCTACATACTCGCCCTGCCTATAACTTATAATGAGAAATATAAACTATTAACCTTAACGTAATCTCCGAACGTTTCCGTTCCGTGCCCATTTAACGAACGTAAACCACTAATTGACACGCAAAACAACTCATGTAAACCGCAAATAGTGATATTATAACATCTAATGTAAAACAATGAGTCACATTGTAAGCTGTGACATCATATTTGAATCTATTTTAGCTGTTTGTGGAGTTAATTATTAATATTTCCTTCCTAGTAAAATCTAATTTCAACCGTTGGCTTAATTAAAATATTATTTCGTTAGGTTAGTTTGCTTTGATATTAAGAAATTGGAAGAGACAAGGGTGTATTCGGTAGAGTCGCGAGTCGCGAGTAACGAATGCCGTAAGTTTTATTGGCAGAGTAAATCACTCGTTTCAGAAAGCTGAGCGTTACGTACTTTTGCACAAACTCAACACTTTGTTCAGCCATTACTCAGCCGGGAAATGCATCGCGTATGGCCTTAAACGAACACGCCTGCACTTTGTTCTGTAAACATTATTTTCTATGCGGTATTGTTCTTTGAGAAAAATTCTGAGCATAAAGTCTGATGTATTCCAGCGAAGTTTATGTTGTTATTCTGTTCACGCGAGTCTCAATAAAATCACATAATCTTATTATAATTTTATGCTAGCTTTAGATCTTAGCTTTGGATAGAATACCTAATGTTCACTTACCTAATACCTACTTGTAAAACCTTATCCTTGTAAAATTGTATGTTGTATTCTATTTCATGATTAGCAATAATAGACTCTGCAATGAACAATTGTATAGAATATACGAAGTTTTCTGATGGGAAAATATTATCAGATTGTCAGTACCTAATCTTATAATGTTGGTGCTCCAACAATATTAAATTAGGTACTGACAAAACCCAATTATTATATTAATCCGTATTGAATGGTATATTAAACAACATCAAAAAATGAGGGGTTTTATCATTTCAAGTAGGTTCATATACTTAGAAATATCTTTTGACGTTACTAAAGCGTCCTTTATCTAAATATCAATATCGATGAAGTAGTCAAAGAATTAGAGAAATACTCCTATTATTAATTTAACACATAATTCACTTAGGTACATAACAGCATATTAATAATTAATAATTATCTTCGCCTTCTTAAAATAATATTTATGAAATTCCAACCTAACGATAAGACGAATACAAACAATAATAAATTTTATGACGAAGTGATAACCTCAACCTTTACTTATAATGTATGCAAATACATTAAAATACAGTGATCTATCTATAATAATTTGTTTTAGACAAATATAATGAACATAATATGTCTATTTACACTGTCCTATATTATTAGAAACGTAAGTTTCTTAATATAAAAAGCCTTAATTGACCTAAGGTTATTTTTTAACGGTACAGAGTTTAAGAAAACAAAAAGAGATTTTCGAATAATATAATCCATAAAATTGATTTTGATTATAAATATTATAAGTCTCTTTAAATTGCTTCCATTTATACATATTGAATTTTTATTATTAGAAAACTGTCGTAAATGACGACAAAAATGTGTTAAAATTTTACGTCATCCGCTCAAACCCATCAGCAGTTAATTGTATGAAATAAACGATTGACAATTTAAAACAATGAAAGCAATTATAAATGTCATTAAAAATACAGTGGAAACAATCGCGAATACAGCGTTTTCAGATCGTATTAAATATTAATAATTAAGCTGTAAAAGTTTCGACTGAGCGCGGCTTTAGGGAGCGTCTTCATCATATTCCTTTTATCTTAATGCAATTTTAAGAATAGCCAAGAAAATACTGGTTCCGACAGCAGCTAAAAGCGTAATAGGGGTCTGTATTAAGAGTAGTTAGTCACGAAGGCATTTAAACTCGATACAGCTGTCTGAGGAGCGAGCTGGCCGCTCCCTGTGACCTAACATTTACGATGCTAAATACACGATGTACGGACTTATTGTTAATGGTGGCTCTGTTTGCTTCAAATGGATTTGTATGTAGTATGTACCTACTATGCGTATATGTTGTATGTCGGTTTTTATGCTGTTAAATTATTTTATAGAAGATAAAGGTCTGATTAATTCATTATATCTTCTATTAGTTAATCTGTATAAAGTTAGATACTTCTTAAGGAAACTTTTTCAGTTTTTAGTTTCGTAGATAACCAATATAAAAATACCTAATTTGTTAAGTATATATTCATGAAAGAGCAACATAAAGATAGACAAGACAATTAAAAACACATCAAACAGTATTCGCTCATGTTTTATACATACTCACTGCATTTCATTTACAAGTTTTGGATAAATTTAACAACGTATTGTTTCTTCCTACCTATTAAAGAACACGAGGAGAACCATAAAAAAGTTGTTCACTAATTGAGTTCTGACGCCATAGCTGCCTACTTATTACGCCGCTTGTAGCTTGTAGGTAATAGCCTTAAACATACCTAATCAATTTTTATATAATTTATGTATATTTAATGAACACTTACACATCATAATAATATCTACTAAATATAAGTACTATTTTTAAAATACCTTTTTATAATAATAATATTTCTATCTAGATTAATATTTCTTTATATTAATATTATCTTATAAGTACTTTACATTATTAAGCTAAAATATTAAGACCTGACCGAACGTCCCAATTCGTTTATCAACGGGCAGAAATTTTACGTGATAAAATATATATTGAATTCCGATGCCGTCCTCCGAGAGATGTCGCTAGGTATTACAGCCTTCAGCCGGCTGTAAAAATACGAGTGAGGATCTAACGATAAATAAGTGAGTTTGCGGCGAAGGGTCGGGGAGCGTTATTTGTAGGGCTCGCGTGTGAATTATTCGTCGGTTCACGCGCGCTGTTTGCCGTCTTCGAGTGCCCCGGCTCCACCGACCCTCGTTAATGAAATTTCATATCTCTCCATTGTCGGCGCGGTAATCGTCTCGCTGCCTATTCAATACGAAACACTTGACTCGCCTATTATGTTCGTTCGACTGAAAATTAGGCACCAATTGTTACATTGAAATCCGGGGCCGGTTTTGCGTCGTCGTGTTTGTTATTGAGCTTACGTTAGTGAACCGTGTACAGCTTCATAGAGGTTTAATTGAATTTTGTGCTAGTTAAAAAATAGGATAACGATAATGCAAGCGAAGCGTACTGCGTAGTGTTTGTACGAACAGTGGGAAGGAATAAGCAATTAACAATAGAGCGGCAACGAAGTAGATACAATTATTGTTCATGTGGCCACAATTGACACAGTTGTTCGCAATACAGCGCACAGTGTACACTATACAGTTCTCGGTACGGCTAACCATATATTACTATGTGCATATTCAGGGCATTATTCAAGCTGCTATTACCACGACACACGTCTAGATTGCTCTTATACCTGAACAAGGTTTTACGAAACATGCTGTAACACCACCTATTCAGCAAATTATCTAACATAAAATAAACAGATCATTGTTCCAGAAAGCTGTGATATATTATTTTTTGTTTAACATGACGTTATAGCGAATTGCTTATTTAAATCAATTTTTATTTCTTTCTTTAACATAACTTTGGTGTTCTGTTTAAAATAGTTTACTTTTTATATAGTGTACTATATTTTCTTTTAAGACATAACGTGGGAAAATTCCTATAGGATATCATATGTATACCTATTAAAGTATTAAAAAATTTTTAACTTTAATACCTACTTGAAAAAACACATTTCATTAGTTCCTAAACATAAAAAAGTAGATCTATCATTATGTAGGTATTGTAATACAAACAAGAAGTGAACGTTTACCTTATAGTTTTATATTAATAAGATCTAATGAATTTAAAAAGCAATAACTAATAAAATAAATAATATCAACTGTCGTAAAGATACCTAAATATGTACCTACTCTCAAATGTTAACTATAGATACATCGATAACTCTTACAAGCTGCGAAGACAAGAGTTTTGTAGTTTTGAGTTTGGCTTGAACAAGAGCGATTCTCATGAAACCCGAAATAAATCTCGCTAATAGCAAAATATGTAGTATTGTGAGAGAGTACCTATGTTATTACAAAACAAGTGTCCCTCCCCATTGTCGGCCGTTCACGCACAGCAGGATAATATAAATCCAATTTTACTTCTTTGTATTAGATCAGATGCCTTGAGGGTGGTACGGTTTTTGCTTTAGTCCTTCTAATTTATCGTATTGCGTTGCGATATACGAAAACACTATATTATGAATAAAAACAAGGACTAACTAAGTACCTGCCCAGAACGCTAAATCATGTTTACAAAACTATAAAACGATATATTTGTAAGAAAGAAAACACTTTCCTTAATTGTGTTTTAGACTGTTTTCTTTGAATCACGGGTCAGTGTATATCTATACTAACATTGTAAAGAAGTAAAGTTTGTGTGTTTGTTAAATTGTAAGGGGCAATCTCGTGATCTACTGAACCGATCTTAAAAATTCTTTCACCAATAGAAAGCCACATTATTGATGAGTGTCATAGGTTATATATTAAAGTTACAAAAATAAAAAAGGATTATTAACGTTACCTATGCCCAACAAAGGGTTAGTTAGTTTAAGTACAAGTAATTTGCTTATGTACCTATCATGGTAGTGGTAACCTATAGGTATATTTAATTAATATTTATTCCTCCAACAACTTGAAGCGTCGACAGTCTTCATATATTATTTATTAAGTATTTGCATACGAAACTTTGAAAGCCTTAAAAATGCGACTGAAACTTCGCAAGAACAAGTTGGTCGCACGATACTTAGGTACCTACTAGTTATTTTAATAAGGTGTAAGTATATTTTGTAGCTTCGTTTAATTATAATATTAAATATATTTAAAAATCAATATTTAAGTGTCTAAAGAACGGTAAAATTAACAAAGCGATGTAGTGGTGAACAATGAAAGTTTCATTAACGATATGATTGTAGGTAGTGCCTATTTAGAAAAGTTAGTCAGCATTCAAATCAAAAGTCAAAAAAATCTATAACCCAACCTAATGACGATTATTATTACCTGTATTGACACTAGATCTAACTTCTAACACGTAAAATAAAAGCTTATCTAGTAGGTACATATCACAAAAAATAAGCAATATCCATTGAAATTTATACGGGGATTCGATTTATTAAAAACTAGCTGACCCGTGCCCATTTCATTGGGCATAATGTTAATTATCCTTTTAGGTTTTTTATAAAGCCTATGACACTCAGCAATAATGTGGCTTTCTATTGGTGAAAGAATTTTTTAAATCGGTTTAGTAGATCCCGAAATTAGGTACCCCTTACAGTTTAACAGACACACATTTCCACAAATTATCCACATTTCTCATGTGGATAATTTGTGGAAATCACAAATGCTTGTATCGACCAACAAGGTAATATATATACTTACTAACATACATACATACCTATATATTTTCTACGCTACTATGAAATTACTACGTTCAGTATAAAATGCTCTATTGATATAGTATTTGTGTCAATGTCACTTAATAAAAAAAAGAGCACCCTTGTATGACATTGTTTATGTTTACCTACCTACTCTATTAAACCACACGATTCGTTTATGAGTATTTTCATTATGTTAACTTAATTTACAACGTATTATGAACGGAATTAAATCATTTTAATTTCTGAACAAATTCAACTTGTATTTTTTTGTAATTAATGAATAAAACATAAGCGTTTTAACATTCTTTCCGACTTTATAGCCTTAGTTAGCGAGCAGATGGAATAGTGAATTGGAGCCAAGTTTTTGTAGCAAGTTAGTTATTCATTAGCATAACGTAATGTACATATTGATAAGTCACTGAAGCGTCGCGACGCTCGGTTTTCTACTGAGATTTATTGAGCGACAGTTGACTGAAGAATCGTATGACGAGTGTGAATCGCGAGCAAGCATGAAGTATCAACATCTCATGTAGCGACTAGCGGTTAGGAGGAACGAGCGAAGTGAACGCTGAACGCAGCGCGGCGCAGCGTAGACGGTAGACTAGTGAGACGTGATTAGTTAAATAGGGCTCGCTCGGGCAGCGGGCAGCGGGTAGCTGCGACACCAGAGAGCAGGCCACCGCTCCCGTCCCGAGCCCCGTCCCAATCATTGCAATTCAATTTGTGCGACGTCGCACGCGGCCGCGCCGCTTTGTTTACACTGCAGCGAGCCGTGTCTCTCGCGACGCGATTAAGGACGAATCAATAAGGCAGCCGATAGCGAGCCAGTTTAATAGAGTGAGCGAACTGTGCAGAGCGCCCTCATTACCCCCGCAATTAGCGCACACCGCGCTCCCGTCGACGACGCACCCCGCGCGAAAAACGAATAAAAAGAGCTGCCCTCAAAATGGCCGCCGCCTCCCCCCGACCTCGTGCCTCCCCGCGCCGCTTCGTGATTGCATCCCCGCAGCTCTTATAAATATGGCCGTATTCCTCCCGCCTTTACTGATTGCCCGTATACCCCCCGGCCTCCCCCCGCGACCGCGCCGCCGGCGTCTGAATAGATAAACGAGTCCACGTGGACTGCCGCGCTTATAAAAATCGCCTCCGCCAATCGCACGCTTTGCTCGCACCATGTTATCCAATGAGCGCCGAGAAACGCGTGTAACTCCGCCCTTAATAAGCGATCTCAGCGTGTCGGCCAATGGAGCGCGCGTATTCAGCGGAATCAGTTCGTCGTCGACGGAGCGGTCCACGTGGACTGACTCACACACGTACGCGAGTATAATACCTCGAGTGGAAATAGCTATGACGGCGAAATGTGCGACAGCGAAAAAATAAAATGCGGTCGGTCGGTGCGGCGGCGGATCGAGCGAGCGAGTGGGTGTAAACAGGGGATATTTTGTTGCGGCTCGTTCATTATTATTGAATGCGTAGCGCTAATGTACGTCGCGGGTCGCGGGTCGCGGGTCGCGCTTCCTGCTCCTCGCCGATACTCCTTATCGAACACATTTATCAACATAATCATATAAAGACACGGGCATTCATGTCCCACCCTGACGCTTTAAAAGAAAGTAATAAGATTAAACTGGTAGCGCTGTAAATCCAATTACGTAGGTGGTATCGAGCAACAGCTATCTAGACAGACATGCGGCTACTTTATTCGTCCGAGAGGCAGGTAAAAACCAGTCCAAAAGGAAATAGAAGTATGGCGTGGAAGGCGCGAGAGATAGGAATCTGCGGAGGCGTATTGTGGCCGATAAGTGCGCTCGTCCGGTAGTCGCGGCTCGCGAATACCGCGCTCGCCATTCGCCATACGCCTGTCGAGTGTCGCCCCTTGCCATACAACGCGACTCGCTTCCAAAAAACTAATGATAGTGACCGCGCATCGGAACACGGAGCGCGGTACTAGCCCCCGTGCATACACAATGTGTCACCATTGTTACTGACGACTGACGAGTCAAACCTACACCGAATTATAACCATTAACCGTATGTAGCAAACAATGAAGCCTACACGCCACAATCTACGCAACTTAATTCCAAATTATAGATAACATCCAAATCGCATATAAAATAGCTTAATTACACGTTGAACACGATATTATCTTTAAATATATCGGCAGCAAATTACTTACGTTGGCTTCAGACAAGTCTAATCGTAAATCAATCGGGGCGTGTTGTGTAAAAGTCAATTAGATTAAAGAGCTGTTTGTATTGAGCTTATGTAATGCGTAGCGGGAGTGAGAATGAACTCTAAGAATAGTTAGGTGGGTTCTTAGTTGTTAAACTATGACGCACGTCTAACAATGTGGCGCGGTCATTAAAATGGCATTCCTACACGAACAATACGCGCCAGGGTTACCCGATACCACTTGGAGCCCAGACGAAGGGTTAAAAGTTTAAATCAAAACCCGCACGGCTAATACCTCCCGCCATATTGCCAACTACCGTCAATAAACGGTAATATAATTTAATAATAAAATATTTTTAATCGCTCCCCGATTCGCCATAAATAACCTGACCGTGGATTATTTTACGTTCAATTTAAATAATTATCACCTTATCTTGCATGGTTGATGTTTTTGTTCGTGTTATGTTCATTGTAATTGAATAAATTAATATATAAAAATACATAGGTACTCATTTCGTTGTTTACAATTTTTACCTACAATTAACAATGTTCAAAATAAGGTATATGTAGGTAGGTATATATATGTAATTATTTATTGTTAAATGTTTCAATTTCGTAGCGCAATTGAGTGATAACAAAAGTACCTACTTTAAAATGCCTTATTATCATATACAAAAAAACAAGATAGCAGTTAACTATTACATATGTAGGCAAAAACATTTTTTAGCTTTAAACATGTTATTCGGTATTGAATTCAAAAGCAGTACCTATCATTAAAATACATATTATCTCTAAATATCTAAAATGAGTCCTATCATATTATTTGTATCTTAAATTTAGGGAGTTTTTTATAAATTGGGGGAAGTTTATAAACGAGAGTATAGCAACCCTATGATAAACAAATTCTCACGTCTCAGATCGGGATTACAGCCGGGGGCATTATCTAATGCTAAATGAATGCTACAATACGCAACTCCTCCGCTCTGCCTTTGATCGAGATATTTTCCGAGCCACTAAACACCGTAATGATGCGTCCTATTATTGTCAATTCATACCACACCTACATAACTTATTCATATAATGTTTACATATTCCATATCGTTATTGAGAAATTCAACAATTGATTACCTGCGTCTCGTGTACGATATTTTTTCACATGTCTCGGTAAAAATCTATCGTTACTTAAAATATGTATTTTTACGAAATATACTTGAGTAAATCCTTACGATGTTGACTCCAATTAGCATATAATTCAAAGAAAGAAAGCCGAGTCTAAAAGAGTCTCATCTATTATTCATCAGTTAATCAATTACACAATAACAGTACTCGTGAACATATTGTATTAATATTCGCACGTGATTGCAACACCCACTAAATGTAATAATTTTTCGCTTGCTATTCCAGCCATTAAGCATTCGACAAAAAATATAAGAATGAATGAATCCGAGCCTTCTGGGAAACACGGTTCGAATAGTTTTTTCTCTCGGCTATACAACTAATTGTTCGCGTTAATTATGCAGTGTTTCAAGTGTGGCGTGCGGTGGGATGTGGACTGCGGACTGTGGTGTACGGCCGTCGCCGTACGACACTACGAGTAGTGACCGCTGACTTACCAATTAAACCTTTTTTATTAAGCCACCGATGCTTAATGAGCACGATGTGCAACCATATGTCCTACTTAATAGCATAACGTAAACGCTTATCAACGATAAATAAAATAGAGACGATTGTTTTACATACCCGCCCTCCGACTAGGCAATTAAAGTGTTTACGTTGGAGTTTGTTTTTTGCCGCGGCAGAATGTCAGTTGATAAAACATTCCGGTCGTTCTTTAAATATCGACAGATTATAATAATGTATTCTGTTTTTTTTTGCTTTAAGACAAAACAATTGTATGTTTTGTTGGCGTCGATCGGTGTGAGGCGTACAGACAGACAGCCCACCGCAGACTTAACAATTAATCAGTTGTGTTTATCGCCTCGCTACTGATCTCTTATAAATAAACGGGCTCTTTTAATTCATTGGAATGTTCGAGACGCCGCTTCTGGTTTTAAGATTAATCATAATTAGAAATATAAATGTTGTGGGCTGTGATAACTGTTAATGTTATAATAAATTTGAACGAAGCTATTGCGAAGTAAATATATCTACTCTTAATAAGTTTTGTATTTAATTATCGTTTAAATAAAAAATATGATAATGTTTTTATTCATTTACTCAAATAATATTTCCGAAGTTAATAGCTTATACCTACACAGATACGTAGCACTATTTTATATCAAAAATAAATTACACTACTAACTTGTAGGTGTCCACTTATGGTGTGGGTCACTACCTAATTTAAAAACAGACGAAGGTCCTACCTATAATTGAAATATAAGTAACCACAATATAGGAAGCGTAATTATACCAAAGTATCTACCCACGTAAATTAATCGTTTATCAATTTATCGAACTGCTACTGATCTTTAACATCGACCGTATCAGTAATTAATGATATCGATAAGCGTTTCTATTTTTGACGGTCCACCGGCGTAATGAAGAAAATATATCTACTTAATAATCTATTTCCAATAAAGATTCGATCGAGCTGATGATATATCAAATTGGGTAAAGATATCATTTTGATACGAAAAATATTTTTAAAGTGCACCTAATATCACAAGACAATAAAACAAGTATGTATGCCAAATAATCAAACTACGTCCTAAACTTTTTAAGTAGACATTTGACATTGGCAACAAGAACTAATTTAAAAACTGATTTATTAGCTAATATCTTATTTCATTTAATGTATGCCAAAATAAATATACGATCGTTAGTATGAACAACAATATATTTTAAGTGACAATAAACGTTCAAATTAAACGGACGCTTGTATTGTTGCGCGGTCGTGTCTCACAAGTCACACGTCTGTGGGCGCGCCATTGTGATCGAGACGCCTTCAAATAAATTAATAGTTTCACAAAAAATATCGTGAACTTCAAATATGTTTTTGTCTCGGCTTGTTAAGTAAGCTCGGCTAGTCGCAAATGGCATACCTAAATTGCGAAATGCAAATTCTTTTCGAATTCCCAGTTGCCATTTGATAGCATACCCATTATCCACTAGAAGTACGAACTAACTGCGTCATAAGAAACTCAAATAAACGTACTAAATTATAATGGAACTGTACAAATTAAATTACCTTCAAAAAGTAGGTCGAAATTTAACTTCGTCTTATCAGTTAAAAGTTTGAAAGTTAAATTTTAATGGTAGTAAGAGCATTTAGGCGAAATATCGTATAATGTATTTTTAGATGGGAGGTATAAGGTATTCCTCCGTTCGTGTGTATCCGCTACTTAGCGTTGTTTACAGAAAGTAATCTCATGACACTTAAGTCGTTTCTGTCGTATTTATAGAACCTCATTTTCTTGGAGAGCTGTCGTATTAAAGCTCGAATGTGATGAATTTATCATTCAGATAATACAATATTTGAATTACGTTGCGGCTTCACTTAATTGACTATTGTAAAGTATAGTATGTTAATGTACGGAGTTACAGGCAGTTTATGTTCTCTCGTTTATAATGTATAGCTTCATCATTGAACACGTTTTTACAACAGCTAGTACTTACATTTTTTCCCTTACGTGTTATTTTATAATAATCTTATTTTTCTGATTTTATCGGATGGAACTAAGCCTGTTTATACTCGACTTATAAGAATATGATAAATTTTCAATTGCAGCAATATACTTTATAGGTCTATAACAGCGTAAAGTATAATAATATAATATTTAAATTAGATTAGTACACGTTGAAATAGAAACGTATTGCTTAGAACGAATCGTTGCCCACCATTTCAATTTAAAAGTTATGCTAAGTTCAAGGATATCGTTTATAAAATTGTTGTTTAATGTAATCGTTTCTATGTGTAAATATTGATTTTTTTTTTCAAGAAAAATTTCCTACTTATTCGTCGTCAATGTGATTGTATAAACACGGGTATCAAAATAAATTATGTACCTACCTAGCTAATAAGTATTAGTTATATCGCCTTGAAGGTGCTAGGTAATAGTGGGAATGTTGACATGTGTGTAGAAATAGGCGATCGATATAATACGTTGTTTTTAATTAGATAAATATCTACCTCGTTATGAAGGTTTCTTTTGTACGTTTTAAATACTTAGGTACTTTAATATTTTATTGTAACCCTTTTTGTAAGAACCTGTAAAGGTTTTACATTTATTTTTTGGAATCTTGGAATACAATTATTTATTGCGTAAAATAATATGGTTAAGTATTTAAATAAGTTTGCTTATTTTCGTTTCATAGAACAAACATCAATTTCAAACATCTGTAGGGAATCACTAATGCAAGCATAATTCACGAACCTTCGAGATATTCTTCAAATAATACGAATCTATTAGAGCGTGTATCTTCGATTCGGCTAAATATTCCTCAAACATGAAGATAGTCAACGAAAAATTCGAGTGGAGAAAATATGGATGGCAAGTGGTAACGGCATGCGAAGGGTGGCGGACGGGCTCGGGGGTGAGGCGGCCCCCCGGCGGCGCGCCGCGCCAGTTCGCTCGCAGCGCTCGACGGAGAAGGTTGTGTCGTCTCGTCTCGTTGAACTAACTAGCAAACGTTTCGCGTGTGACTGACCGCGCGGAGTGCGCTCTCTTGCAGTGTTGATTGTTGTGTTATACAGTGTGTGTGTGGTGTGTCGTATTAATTGGGAGTGTTGCAGACGATGACCGCGTGTGTTTGACGTGGGGATGTATCCTAGCGCGGGCGCAATGAACGCCGCCGCCGCCGCTGCTGCCGTGGCGGCCGCGAGGCATCCGGTGAGATACGTTTTTACTTACTAACAATACAAAATATCTCTTATAGATAAGGAATACAAGTTTGTTTAGAAGATGGCATTCGAAAGACAAAAAACTATTTTTACCCTAACCGTTATAGTGTTTCAAAGCGCCTTTAATAGTTCATGTCATTACAATAAGACCATTAAAATGTACCAACAATACATAAACACAAAATTTTAAGACAGAAACGTTATATGTAACTCTATTTATATGAATTTATGTACATATAAAAGTTTCACAACTTTCACACTTGCCATAGACAGTTATAAATTACTTTCAAATTCAGATTCCTTGGAAAAGTTAGCAAAAAATAACAATACACAAAAGTTTTTATGTTTTACGGTATTTGGGTAATAAAACAGCTGAACAATACGATAATAATAAAATAGAGTCACAAAAGCGGCCCCCGCCGTGCAGTGCGCTGTGCGCGCTTGTAACGTGGGACCGGCCAAAAGATTCAATTACCCGTGAAATTGCTTTAAAGTACACTTCTAAATTAACTTTATTAACGCTAGAATATAAATTTTAATAAAATCACACGAAAATGTAATGTTAACCGCCTTGTTTCTCCGTAAATAGGAGAGGTTACCGCAAACATGTCAGATAACCACATTTCGATGTTTAATGCGAGGCGCATTATGCGTATGTAGCCCTTAATGCCATGGTAATACGGTCTGAACTGGCTCCTCGATGCAAACCGCAATTGTGGAACATCTGTCGAGCGTTTACCGACGGGTCCGACCGCACTGTTTAAAAATCTGCTTACGTATACTTTTCAAATCCACAAAACCCTAATATTTATTACTAATTAAACGCGCGTGGTTTTGCTTCTTTTATTACGTTATTCAATGAACCTATATTCGTTATAGGTTAAGTAGTTTGGACGTATTAATTATATGAAATATCATCATTATATTTAATAGTTTATATTACGACATACAAAAAGTCTATTTCGTTCACAGCTTTCTACACATGTTCAATAAGTGCCTACAGTCAATAACGGGCTCAAATTAACGTAATGCGAATTTAATATGTTTGAAGTACCTACGGCAGTAAAAGCCGTGAGAAAAAAATGACACACCGGTTAAATTACAGTAGCCTTAAGACTGATGTATATAGGTATCACATATAATTATGTGCTCTTTCCTGTATGTCATTTTATCATTTTTAATGTAAGCTATAAATACTTTTTATTTTCGATCCGGCCAGTCTCTCTAATTTAGAAATGTTAATGATTAAATTCAAGATTTGTTTAATAGACGTTTTAAAGGCCTTGATATTTAGGTTATCACACAAGAGAAATATTTATATTATCGTGTACCAGATTCATTTAAAGTTGTGCTGCTGTCTAAGTAGGACAAGATTTTATATTTAAATGAATTTATGAAACGTATGTAACGCTAACGTATTACAAATGGTTGTTTTGCAAAAGGCTAAGCGCTTTTTGTGTATTTACTTAAAAATTAGATACGCTTGTTTGCTAAATCGATGATCGACCTCACAAATGCGTGGATGTGCAGAGAAACAATCATTTGCTTGCTCGAACTATCTACCGACCAATACTTTACTTTATGACTGCGTTCAGTTGAACTTAAGATTGTCGAGCGCGCTTTAAACAACGCCATTTTACTTCATTCTTTTACGACACTGAATTTTTATGAGCGACAGCGGGGTGGGGTAGTGTTAATGTAAATACCTATTTGTATGTTTGCTCAAAATCCGTGTCGCGTCCTAGGCACTCGGCACTCGGTCAATATTGAACGACGAATGACGAAATTACCGCTACGCCAAGCGATATGGCGTCTCGTTTCTTGACAAATATACATCAAATACTCCATGTTTTATTCTGTTATCTAATATTTTGTTTTCTAATAGGTTTATTAAGCGAGAAAAGCCTAGTGACGTCGTAAGAATCACATATAATCAGATAAGCGTGATGCCTAAGTCAATGTTCGTATGAAATAATTCTCCACATTTGTGTCGAGATAAGAGTTATCAGAGAGTAAACACTGCATTTGGAGTACGCTAACAATACTTCATCATAATCAAGATGCCAGCAATTTGTTATCGCACCTTCCTTCTCGTATCCTAATTCCCGCGAGGTTTAATGTTACTTTTTGCATTTTAAATATCTATATAAGTGTATCTTTTAAATATATTTAAGTCTTAGAATAAACTTATCTACTTAAAACTAATATAGGCATTTAAATAAATCTCAAGACGTCTCTTTTTATAATAAATCATTACAATGCTAATGACAAATAATATCTTTATGCCATACGGATTATTGTACGTGTAACATGAACGTTACGCGCTTAGTCGATCGACACAGCGTGTTTTTCTAAGAAAATAAAAGCTTTCTTATCCATTTCCTGCTACCATATTAGTTTACTAACGCTATTTATTCTTCAACAGAGAGACGTAATAAATCTAAAAGTAATGGTTTCCTTTATGAGCCGTAAACCAATAGCTATTGGGTATAAAATGGCTCGCTCATAAAGCTTAGGCATACATGGGCCAATCTTGTTGTTTAAATATTTGTGTATGCGTGTTTAGTTTGTAAGTGCAAATGGTGTTTTTATGTTTACACTTTACAGTGGTGCTGTGTGCTCGCATTCCTAATGATTCTAATAAATACTTAACATTCATATACTATAAGGAAAAGTTGCTCACGCTTGGCATATTTTTAAAATAAACGATAATATGTTAGCACATATTTGCATTCTTATTTCTGTGTCACGTATCTTTTGCTACCTTGAGCGAAATTCACGGAGATAACGCAAATACTACATTTAATATTTAACTTTGCGTTTGAGTTTAAAGAAAAAGTAATTGCGTAATAGGTAGGAATTCATAGGTAGGCAAGTACCTACGATCTAACAAGAAATAAGAAGGGTAGTACACCCTAACAGGGAACAAAAAATTAGGTTAAAAATCTTTCAGGCCCTTTTATCGTATTCATATTATACGCTGTATATGATCTTTTATATAAACAGGAAAAAAATACAAATCGTGCTATCAAGAAACACATTTTTGTTTGTTGAAATTTAACAAGTGTGTCTCAAATAAATTGTTATTGACACAAGAAATCCAACTTTTATTATTATTATTTTGTATTGACAAAAATAATCTTTTACTAATTCAAATTAAACTGGCGGAGTACGTATTCTGAGAATGTGTAACAGCATTGCGCTTTTTTAATCGATTTTAAAGAAAAACAAAAAGTTCAAAAAATAAAGCTATGATAATCGTGATGGTTTATTCCCGTCCCCCACTTGACCTTACATATCAAAATTCATGTTAACGCAAGCATTGAGTTAATAAGAAATTAAGATTCCAACAAAAGCTGTTTCGGGCCGGGCGGCGGGCTGTAGACGCGCACAGGTAGACGTGGGCAGACAGACGTATTCAATAATTCGGAATACACGTATTTCTTTTTATATCCGCTTAAATGCATTCTGTTTAGTTTTGTTTTTATGAGCAGTCGATGCGGGCCTTTCGTCCGGCCCCTCCACAATACTGCCACTCAAAAACTGTTCATTGTATTTTAATTTGACCTTTTCGGTGATAATTTATGGGAATCTTTTTCTAACAGAACGTTTACTCAGACTATTATTGACGTGGATTATTTTCATTTCTTTGTGCTATTTGATTTAAGTAGGGGATATTGATTTGGGGTGCCGTATTTAACTTTGAGGGGATTTAAGACTAGTTTTGATTTTATGGAAGATAATTATTATTTACGCAACGCTAACACGTAGTTGATTTTGTAATAGCAACTAGTGGTTATTTAGTTTGAAATAATATATAAGTATATATATATAAGTAGGTAACTTATAACTGAAAAAAAAGTTAAATTTTGTATTTTATAGATAAATATATATATTTTGGTAACAGATTAAATTTACCTCGCCCGTCTCATTTATAATAATACGGTAATTTAAATACCCAATAATGACAGTTAATATTGAGCTCAATCGGTCCTATTAAAACAAATGCCGGGATCATTCGAAAATAGCCCGTCTGATGTGTTAACAGCCGCCGATAAACAGTCGTATAATTAAAACTTTATAGACGAGCGTTCCAATAATTTATTGTAGGCATCTGTTTTCTTGTCATGTTCTTTGTATTAAATTGTTCTAGAGTTGAGTAAAAGAAATATAACGTTAGACAAATTAGTTTGTATTAAAATGCTCGCAGTAAAGTGCTTGGTCATTTGTTAAATAATTCAGACGTGTTGTACAAGTTAAATGCACATCGGAGTCGGACGCATGTATCATGCTCTCTGGGCGGTCGCTTCGCTGAAACGGCTGCCGATAAATTTGTTTTGCTTTTGTAGTGTTTAACGTTACGGCTAATGTATTCTGATACTTGAAACTTCTTTGCACGCCACTTTTTTAGGAACACGAACAATGAGCCAATGTGCACATGGTATCTTTAATATTTTTAAATGCATATCTAAGCCCTGATTCTTCTAAAGTAATATTTATCTAGTATATTTGTCATGTTTTTATAGTTGAGTGTAATGAAGTGACAAGAAGAGTATTAATAATGTAATATCGTGTAACGGTAAACAATGAGGCTAATTTCACGATCGCTCTATTACCGTATGTTAATAGATGCTACAACATCATAAAGATAGGCCGGGGATTTCTTGCGGTCGTCCGAGGTATTACGTTATTAAGTGCGATCGCCCATTAGGGCGGGCGGGAGTGCGGCGGGGTGTGCGGAAGCGGGGGCGCGCGACCGCAGGCTCTCCGGCGGTTACATTCACTAAATTCCCGGTCACATATTTCCCGAGCCCGATTGTCCGCAGCTCCATTTACAACGTCTACACGCCGCGCTAGTTCCTTTTACGCTTTTATTTACGCTTCTTTTATTATTTTTAAAGTCCGTTTGTTCCTCGCGCCGGCGAGCGACGGTTATTTATTTTTTGCCGCCCGGCCTCCCGGCGACCGTGTGTTGTTGTCCCTCGTTTTATTTTTATTTTTCTGCTTCTTATTATAGAGTTGGATTTTTTCTTTATTACTACGTGCTTGCGTGTTCGTGATGCTTTATTTATTTCTGTTTAGAGGCGTGCGCTCGCTGATGCTTTTTTTTCCATTAATCGAGCCTCACACCGAATTATGGTCATTAAAGGATAATTTGTATTATGGTAATTTGGGATGCGTATAATTTTTGTTTTTTGATAAGTTTTTTCTGACATCTGGATGGATGTGTTGTTTATAATGTTTATTTGGCATATAAATTACTTAAATTATTTTAATACCTACTTGTGAAAGTTGTGAAAGTTTAAGTGACATGTTTTATATGTAAAAAGATGTAACAGTACAAATATATCTTTTGCTTACACTAACTTTAAGTAATATGATATGAATATATGATAACCATTGACCTCCATAACATTTCTATAGCTATATCAAAAGTAACCATAATTTATTTGCTAGCAGGGACCGCCGCAGCCCGGCCAACCCATCAAGTTCACGGTGGGTGAATCATGCGACAGAATCAAAGAAGAGTTCAACTTCCTCCAAGCTCAATATCACAAGTGAGTAATTACATTTTAACGATAAACCATATTTTGATAACCCTTCCCCTCCTCGTCAAATCTTTATTGCTTTACATTATCTGTTCTGTCGAAATCAGACCCGTTCTTGTCAACAACGTTAAAACAATTTCGTAGAATTTTTTGGCTGCAACAAAAAACTAAATGCCTACTAAAAGAAGATTTAGTTTGCGTGACAACTTGGCGACGAAGATAACGAAAACCCGTTATCGGAATACACGACTTAAATCTCGAGTACATATAAAAATAAAATAGCTAAGAGGGCTCATCCGGCATTCCTCCTGTCGTCGAGTATCAGCGGAATCATTCCTTATCTGTCCCTTTGTGAACGTTAAGTAGCCCTTTTTCACATTCAGATCCCTTTGTGACCTTTTATTTGTTAACAAAAACTTCTCTGAACAACGCAGGTACCTTCCAAATTCGGGATTATATTGTACATAAGATCAACAATAATCCACTGATAGAGATAAGTTTTCGAAATTTATCCGAACGACACCACTTAGCATTAATCTTGACAAATAAGATAAACTTATGTCTTCTACGTGAAATCTGTTTTATTCTTCGGTCGCTTTATATAAACAGAAGTCGATAAAAACGATTACAAGTTTGACCCACTACAAACACGATAACGGCTATAAAACGAGCTGTGTTTGTTATAAAATCTCTTATCTCATTATAAATAATGTATCGAGTGCTCCTGAAATAGTCTCGTTTTGATTTATTGTATTTCAATTTATTAGTTTAAGTGATTGTCTTATCATAGGCGAGAGCTATTAATTTTCTTTTGTTACAGTTTAAAATTAGAATGCGAAAAACTGGCCAGTGAAAAAATTGAAATACAGAGGCATTATGTTATGGTGAGTATAGGCGACATAATACACATAGTATAAAAACATAGACATATAGGTAGTATAGGCAACTTTGTTCATAGAATATTTTAGCTAAGTACGCATAGTTAAAACGAATAGATACGATAATCGTGTCATACAATCATTGATATTTATCTTTATTCGACGCCCGCATATCAGGCGTAATGTGTCCATGTGATTGGACAGTCCATTAAATGCCCCCTCGTTGTTTAGATATAATCGTTGACATGAATAATAAGTGTACATCGTTGCGTGACAAGTGCTCGCTGTTATAAATAGCAGCCTGCTTTTAATGTGTATTTTCATTAAAATAATATTTGTATTATGAAACTGATTGCACTAATTAATAATAATGTACTTACTTAAAACAAATCTATTACATGTATGTTTTATTTAAATCGCATTGTTCAGGAAGAAATTTGAATATGTGACACAGTATAAAAGGCAGAGTTTTTCAAGTGGCAGCGAATAGATATTTGGCAGTCCCTAATTCCCAAGCGCTCGTTCCGTGCGATATGAATCACGATTAAGTGTTGCCAAATCGCCTGCAATTTATTTTAATACGCTCTAGAGGAAATTTTCGCGAGCGTTTTTATGTGTCGGAAACACTTCTGGCGGTCGGCCAAAATGTACTGCGGATGTTTAGTCACTCGACTCCAATGATTTGAGGAAGCTAATCCGTGCCAAATGTTTCTGTGTCACATATACATTGTTTAGCGTAATGTAATTGATCAATGTGTGCTTCGTGTTTCAGTACTATGAAATGTCGTATGGCCTCAATGTGGAAATGCATAAACAGGTATGTACCGTTTTAATTGTTTCTTATTTTTAATTGTTATTATTAATATTTATTTTAATTTAACAAGTCATCGATGAAACAATAATGATGATTGAAATGATTCACTAGTGAGGTATTTGACTTAAAACGATTTAACAAAAAAGCTGCATACTAATGTATTTTACGAAAGATCAGATAAATGATGCAATAACTATAAAAATTCAGATTTATCGTTTGATGATTCCTTTGATTCCACATTCCGACTGCGCTTTTTGTTAATTGATATATCATATTTCGAAACTCTTTATAACTATGCAAAAAATCGAAATAAAAAATTACCTACTTTAATTTTTTAATCTATTTTTTGACTAACATTAACACATTAAACGGACGTGTATTAAGTACCTACATACTAACGAAAGGTTGACATTTAGAAGTGTACTTTCCGCTCGCAAAAAGACAATCAAGGTTATCATAAGAATAATTAAAATAGCGTATAAAAAATAGGTGTTGTATAAACGGTGTCGAGTGGGCGAGGGGCGGCGAGCTCCTTTGTTGACATTCGCTTTTTCATTTACAACCTCCTTTGTCTAAACTTTGAGTGTGAATTCAAAAAGACTAAATTAACGCTTTGTTGATAACGTTTGGCACAAAGAAATATTGCATAGACCTAGTACTTTGCTATTTATAACTATATCCAATGTGGTACGTTTTTCTTTATTAAGTCATAAAAATACTCCTAACATTTCACCATAAAAAACAGTGGAATTCATTGCATATTGAGCAATTTGTTCAAAACTTCATATGTTTTTTAGATAGATAGTATAGGTTTTTTATAAACTCAAGGTGTGAACTAAAACTCACAAATTGTGAAGCGATGTTATGACGTCGTTTATTTCAATGCACTTTATTGTTATCGGTATATTATAGGGATCTGAGCTATTCCCCTCGCTGGAGATAATACACGTATCGTCTGCAAGGGGACGCTCACTCGAGTTTACTAAATGTGGATTATATTTAGGGCTATCAAAAATATTTATTTATCTACCGATTTTACAAACAGAACAATAATATAATATAAGATATTAATAATATAATTCAACCTTAATCGATTGTAAGGTAGTAATAATATATTGTATGTAAAAAGTTCAATTTATATCATAAATAACCTTTTTTATTGAATTAACGTCATTACTTCGACTAACAGGAAGTTTGAGAATAAATAAACCTTTTTCCCTTTCAAAATTTAACGTCTCGTGTCGGTCGTTAATAATATTTGAAATGGCAAGTTGTTTTTGTAGATGCAGTGTGAGGTTAATTGTTCATTATAATTTGATCGCGGAAATATCACTAATATTTGCAGTGTACAACCCTAAGCGCTTACCGCAGGGCGCAGGGCGCGGGCACAATGGGGAGGGCATCGAGTTATTACTTTTATGCATCAGGGGTTCTTTTGGCTCCTGGGGCGACGCAGGGGTTCCGTAATCTGTTGATTTTACGCTCGTCGACCCCTTCGCTACGCTCGAACCCCGCTTTTAATAACAGCCTTGCAACACGTCCTCTAAACGGAAACAAAATCAATTTACGACGCTCGCCTCTTAATAAGAAACACTTTTTCATTTTTCATTGCGCGGTTCATATCTTCCCACGTTTATTTGTTTATCGGCGACAGTTGCCCGCTAGGCGCGGAAAATTCAGCAATTTCAGACGCGACACACTTTAATCTATTTACAAGTTTTTAATAATCCTTTTCTGTTTCACTCGGGCACCGTGTGAACCTGTCTAAAAGCTGTAAATTAAATTCATTCTGGAACAACGTAGCAATAATAAAATTATTAGTTTGTGTATAAAATGATGCAAAGCAAGGGCGCAATTGGAGTGTAATATTTGTTTAGGGTCGGGCTGACTGGCAAGTAGGGTGATTAAGAAGGGTCGTATTGTTGCGGCGGGCAGATGTCGGGCCCAGCTCTCCGCTCGAAAGCGCTATTTAGCGTATAGACCCGCGCTTTATTGTAATGGATTATTACATTAGCACTTAACGCGCTCGGCCGAGCGGGACTCGGAACGTACCCTCCATTTAGATGCGGGTGTAACATGTTTTGTTTTTATATTACACCCGATCCGCGTCGCCCGCGCCGTTGCGTGACATCGAATCGCTTAGCCGTTCGATTCGAATGCGCTCTGTGTTTTACGTTTATTAAAATGAACTTTCAAGGCCGTCATTTCTTCGAAGTCACAGCGATGGAAGTCGTTAAGGTTGAATTTGTCGCGGCGCAAGAGATTGCGTCGTGACCGGCTCGCTCGGCGTGACCGAGTCTAACGCGTGTTTTCCGCTCTTTCTGGCGACGACTAATTGCTTATATTTTCTTTTGTTAGTCGCGGGGCCGGAGCACATTTAGCCCGTGCCGAATCACACCTACTTACGCTGTGAATTGATTGTTTCGTTTTATGTGGCTGTATGGACACGGACACTTATTGTTCTGCGTGTGATTATTCACGCTTCAGCTCACTGCGGTACATTATCCGAAACATTCCTCATTTTTATCTCACATTCTGCCCGCTGTAGATATTAGCAAATATAATTAAACAATTAATCAACACGCTATCACTCGAACAACTGGCGCGAATCTGATAATTGTTGTTTATTTCCAATTCCCGTTTTTAGTGCTGTCGAAATGCGATGTACAGCAGTCAATAGTTGAAGAGTTATAAATTAATAACGCCGCAGTGATTTCATGAAGTGTCGAGAGGGAATAATAGGGCTGCGCTCAACAAATACCGCTCGAGGGGGTGTCGATGAAATACTATGTCGTGTTTTACGAGCACTGACACCCCTGTGCGCCACGCTTCACTAGCTACACATACCACCCATTCCACAAACTCATGAAATATCGCTCATGTGTAAAATAAAATCCTTGTGTGAATATTTTTCTTATTCCTCAACTGTCGTTCAATAAACACAAACATTTGAGTTATTGATATAAGAATTATTAACGTGCGCTTAACACATTATCAAGTATGTAGATTGCTTAATACATTGTAGCATGTTACAAGAGATTTTATATCGCTTTAACGCTGTAAATTACTCTGTAGTTAGGGCCATTATAGCGAACATAATAAGGCAATACCGTTGTTTAATAATGTTGCAAGATGTAACAATTAACTTGCCATAGAAATATAATGAAGTCGGTATAAAAACGTATAATGGAAAACGAAAATGGATGGGTATTTTTAAATTAATTTTGCCTCGAGAGATCTTAACGGTGGATCGTTTGATGCGCTCAAATTATTCATACGCGGGGTAGATGGCTGTTTACCCTTGCATTAGGGAGCCGACTCTCGTGATAAAAACATTGCACGTGCCCGATCCGCTTTGCTACTATTTATAATGAAACAACCGGCAGCGCTCGCCCCTAATCCTGTTTGTTTTCGACCTCACTAAACCAATACGCGACTACAAATCAAACTTAACTCGACGTCACCCTCTCTATTTCATTTTACAGCTTTTCCTCATTCCGTTAATCTCGTAATCATTTTTAAATCCAAATTTTATCGCGTTTATTTTTTTACAACATATTATTAAGATTGCATATCGTGTTAATACCCGAGGCTTATAATTTGATGCGCGATAACCGGCTAATTATTGCGTGATGCCAACAATTATTTCGTATTATTTTTACACGTACATGTGAATCTATGTAGCGTGCATCGGAGCGTGGAGTGTCTTATCGAATTATAACGGTTGTCGATATCGGCGTAGGTCGGCAGGTAGTCATTACGAGCCCCGAAGGGTGCCTTATCTCATATCTGGAGGCCGATACAACGTTGTGAATTGTTCAAATGAACGCAACAGTTCACGAGGCGCTTGTCACCCCTCGTTGTAAAGCGAAATTATCTCTCCATCTATAGAGGCTCGCGACAGATGGCGCTTGCAATAAAACCACTAAACGCGCCGTCGTTCGCTGCCCCTCGGCATTATTATTTGATCGGGGAGCCAAATTAAAGGATTTACTAACCCCTCGCGACCGACCCTCGCCCGACTACAATCACCTCTGTATTAAGTCTAATTGTGTTTTCGAATACAGACCCTATAATGATGGGATCGGTGTGTGAAAAATAAGGCTCATTCATCCCTCGAGATTTATTAAATTCAATGCCACATTAGGCTCGGTATGGAACTTCAAACTCGATTATGCTGCGTCTCAATTTTGATTTAAGAGTAAATTTTATATTGTCAAGATGATAAATGTAGGGAACAATTCTTAAGGGATACTTTTCGTTAAGAGATACGTTGTCTTCAATCACGAATCTATGTCATCTGATTATTTCTACGAATAACAAAGCTCATCCTAATTTGTCATTAATTATGACAGTATCATAATTAAATACGCTTAAACCTAAATAATTCGTTAAAAGATTATCGAACATAAAAACACGTCTTAAATCTTATCTGACTTCATGGAAATAATCCTATATATTTTATATTACTGATATCTATCAATCTATCAAGAACAAATCCCTCAATATATCACTAGCCGTCTGTTGATTATCGAAGGTATTAATGCGGTCTATTTATATTAGGATGTCGTCACTTTTTTATTATTAAGACGTATTATCGGGTTCACAAAAGTCATAGTCTTACTCATAGATACCCATTAAATACATATATCAGGCACACACACACACACGTTCATCCTATTAGTATAAAAAACGCGTGTAAACAAGTCGGCAAGTCGGTAATGTATAGTTGTGTTAATTATAGTGCTATCGTAATTCCCCTCGCCTTCGCGGCCGGTGTGAAACTAATTACACTACGGGCCCTACTCCAGGCTTAATTGCACTGATTGAGACACGGATATTGATTTGGAAACAGTTTGCGTTGATGCCGAGCCGACCCACTCCGAACCCTCATGAATAATGCCGGCCTCGTTCGCTCCTTGACTCTTCATTTAAAACAGACGATTTCTATTCAACTCGTAAGACACACGCCTATGGGCTATGACTAACTCATTTACCATTCAAGATGCTTCGTAAAAATGCACTTTGAGTATGTAAGAATGTCAAGAACTGGCATTAGCATCGCTCACAATATAATACTGGGTATTGAAAAACATACTGCGTTACTTGTGAGTGGTTGGCGGCCGTTTTGAATATTTAATATGTAGGTACGTTCTTAAGGACGTAGACATATTAATTACGCAGATTTTTGGATGAAGTATTTGTAACGTATCATTTTTTTTGATAATCGATCTTATAAGAGTTATTATAATGTTATTTTAAATCAAAAGCTTTCAATTAAGTTTAAAATTCAATGGAAACAAGTAGGGAATCATTAAATCTCGCTTACATATCATGAAAACGGTTAAACAGTTGCGCTCAGACCACGTACTATACAAATAGTGAAACAATTCGAGTCGGGGGCGAACAAATATAGGGTGGCTACCCGCTGTCGGCTCCCTCACAATCTGAGCACAACACGCTATTTTGTATGATTACGAACAAAAGTAGATTGAGCATTGACATGCTTTATTGCTCAATGTTTATTGCTTTTCAAATATTGTTAACGTTTTTCATCAATTGTGCTTGCTATTAAATATATTAACCTATTTTTTTTATAAAACGTATTCAAATTGAGGGTAAATAATGATCAATGTAGCTTATATTGTCTTTTTATTATCTTTGTAAATATTTAAAAACCACCTTCATAAAATAAAAACATGTGTTCAGTTTTTATAGAACTAAAAAGTCTGTTAAAACGGGTCTTTTAAACAGCAAATGATTATAATATTTTAATTTAAATATATTCGCTACAAACACGCAACGTGTTATGGCGCACGATATAGACTATAGTAGGTACATTTGTTTGATAATTGCTAATTGAGTGCACAATGTGTTAACAAGGTATCCATTCGATAACGAGCTATCGTGCTGGGAAAAAATCATGCTATTCAGGGTTTTAAATTAATAACATGAAATTATATAATAAATTATTTGTATATTGTGACTAATTTTCGACGTTATAAATAGGTGGATAAATATCGATTTTAAGAATTAAAGTTTAAAATTGTTCAACACGTATTTCATTTTATTACTGTTTATGGTTTCATGTTTAACATTACATGGACCAACTTTGTTTATTGCAATGGAACGACTTAAAATATTAAGTTATATTATGCTATAATATAACATAGTTAAAGATAAATATAACACTATGTTATCTTTTAATTAAAACCTCTTACCTTATACTGTATACAAAACAGTATATAATTTATATAAAACCCGGTGAACTCAATACAAAGGGGTCGACCGCGGGCGGTTGTGGGCAACCGCTGCCGCCGCTACATACAATATTCAACTATTGTTAATTGCATGTCATTAGACAGACCTTACATTATCTGTGGAACGCCGAGCGATTTTTAGTCTGTGGTGTAGGTACGTTTGTTTTTAATTTAAGCCTATCCATTATATCTGTAGAAAGTTTTTTAATTAAGAATATATTTTTAATCAAATTAAAAAAAAGTCTTAAATGAGTACTGGTTGATAATAATAACAAACTCTTCTTCTTAAAAAAAAACATTAATATTATCAGGCTTTTTAAAAATAAAAATCATGTCTGTATAATGGATGATGACATTTCACATATACAAAATTAACATCGAAACCCGTGGTTTATAAACAAGAATTAATTAAGATTCATTGACCTTTAAGAATTAACATATTACAATTTACTGTAACGGCTTAGCTATTAAAAATGCGATAAGACCCCACAAATAGCATTATAATATTAATATTAATTAATCGCTCTGGCCGTGATAATTTATGTTTCTAATTATTCACAATTCTCGATGAGCCTATTTATTATATTCATTATACGTTGACCTTAATACTTATGTTATAATTGCCTAATTTGTAGCACACTTTGTTATTTCATTAGTAGATCATAATGATACCTCTCTATTACGAAAAGAACAAGCCACGCAAATCAAATATTAAAAAAAAAAACTCCGAATTCGTAACTAAAGAAAGGTAAGTTAGGGATTAGGTAGTCTTGATACATTATGACGATGATGTCACTAAAGTATCTAGATCTATAACTCGTAAATTCAGTTTTAGCCATAGAACGTTTGAACGTGAGGCCTGTCCAGGGCCCAGCGCCCGGGGGACACTTGCGTAAACAAACCGGGTAAACTTGCGACCCGGTCTGCACAAATGTTACGTGTTTGCTATTCCATATCACCCTCCCCTGTCGTTATTATTATTATAATGAGAATTGTTTGCTTCGGCTTTCGTGTAATCTGTTTAATCAATAAAAATATCTTTGCTTTATTATGCGTAACTTGTATACACAAATGTATTCTTTTTAAATAAATCATTTTGTATTCTCCTTATTTAAATAGTCATAGAAAATATCATTACTTTTATTTTTACATAACATTTAGATTCGTTAAGTAGCAATGAATCCAGTAGCTCCTAAAACATGACATACATGACAAGAAATTTCGTTATGATATTCGTTTTTAAATACATATTAATAATTAGTAGGTACCTAAACTCCAAGTTTCTCCGTCTAATAATTTACTCGTCCAAAAACCTTTATAATTTTTAATCTAGCAACGCTAACATAGTTCCTTAGTTTATAATTTATATCCCACATACGTTTACACGGTATCAATGGACGAGGCATGTTTGTGCAGCGAGCTTGTAAACACCGGTGCGAACGCCTTCGTAAATATACATGCAATTTCAACGGGCTGCCTCTTAAGCTGTACGGCGTACG
Organism: Eurema mandarina; assembly: GCA_018238005.1. Classification (NCBI taxonomy): domain Eukaryota; kingdom Metazoa; phylum Arthropoda; class Insecta; order Lepidoptera; family Pieridae; genus Eurema; species Eurema mandarina. Next base: position 38,136 of record DWAJ01000028.1, on the reverse strand, counting down.
AAATACGCTATACCTGTGTATGGGAGGTATTCCAATCTGTGTTGATTAAACCTTGTCCGTTGTAGATAACAATTTGATAGCAAGAACAAATATTTAACAAGTAACGGTAATTAATATCCAATCAACTCTCGTCTTGTCAAGATATGCGCGATTATGGCTTTATACAGATCCGTGTTTGAACAATTAACGTTTTTTATCGAATGGATGAAATTTCTTTTTATAGAAGAGCTAATACATTTGAAATTTTAAATCAGACGAAAATAAATACCTAAAAGCAGACTATAATTTAAACGGCAAACGAAAAGCAATTACGTTGTGATAGAATTAATAGCTCTAATTGTCGGTGTATCACAACTTAATGGACTTGTATTGTTATTGGTCTATTGTGAGCCGACAATGCGTACCGTAAAAGGCACAGAAATGCTATGTCATTCGTATCGGAGGCTTGTTATTACCGACAAAAAAGCACTGCCATGATTGATTCATCGGAAGAAATGTCTTGTACATCTTTACTCGTAACTATTAGCAAATTGTGCACGTCATTCGAGAAACTCGTTACGACACATGTAACGTGATATTTTCATTGTTACACGCGACTATTAGCGATTATATTTATTGCGTTTAATTATTTTCGACGAGTGTTTTATTAGCGACAATCGACATCGTGTTAATGGTTCTTTTGATTTCAACAGACTGCTAGTTGCTACGTATCGTAATGGAAATCTGTCGGACAATTCACACGCGCTCACGAGGGCTCTCGTAAAAAGTGCCGAGTCAAAAAGGCTTCACGCTTTAGCCGTTAGCGGGAGGCAGGATACATAAAGGGCAGCGAACGTTTCGCGTGGACCTAAACAAACAAGGGTAGCTAGGAAGCCGGCTTTTGTTTGGCGAGAAACATGCGAGTCAACAACTCCGAGACGAGCAGTCCAGCCCCGCTCATATAGCCTTCGAAGAATCTGTCAATTCCGATCCGCAAACACAAACTTGGTCCAATTAGCACAAGGCTCGTACATAATACGACGATCGAACGTTATCTTATTTCTCTATCAATTGTAATTTACACTTAATGGGTCTTGAATTAATTGAAACTGAATTACAAGGGCTTCTGTGGTTATTGAAATTTCATAGGAATTAATAATTTATTCAACACGGTCTGTGGATTGACTTACAGCAGTCAATAACAAAACAGAGAGTTAAATCATAAAATGAAGATAGTTCCGTCGGGTGCTTGAAAATGATTTTATTATAGGGCTCGGAATCGGAGATGTATATTGACAGAGGCGGACGGTGTGCGGCGGAGCGCGCGGCGCGGCTCTCGAGCGCAATTACAATCTGATTACGAGACATCGGCGCCACGTACAAGTTCGCTCGATACTCGATCCGATATCAAGATAACGATGTCGCCCGCACAGCCGCACAGCCGCACTACTCGCCCACTCGACTCTCCACTCCACTACTACTTGCCGGCGTAATTATATCCATTTGTTTATAATGAATATTGATGATGCGCCCGCTACTTGACGATTATTGAGATTATACTCGCGGAGAAAGGTGATTAATGAAAGCAATATAATTTACGATGCGGTCGATCGGGTCGAATGTATGCGAAAATCCACAGCACGTGCGAATTCATCTGGTCCGCGTCGCGGCGAGCGTTGACGGCCGCGGCGGCGAAAGATTGCATTATCGATGAGCGAGCCACTAATGTTCCGCGGCGGGCTATGTTTAAACAATTATTGCTCCGCGAATGCGATACGAATCGATGATAATGTTGGCCTCTGTGTGTTGTAATAATAGCCCATTTATCGAGTCGACTGCCATTTAGCCGGGGGAATTATTTATTGGCGCGCCATAAGAGCGACGTCGCTTACAATACAATAGAGCTTTCGTTTGACTGTTTTGTTTAATAAAGTGGAAACTTGCGAGCTGTGGGTAAGATAAGCTGAACGCGGCGTGCATAAATAATTCATAAAAGCGCTGGCAACCATTAATGAAGGTCGGAACCGCAGCCGGTCCGCATCAGTTTGCTTTATTTCGCGAACACAATCGCGGTAAAAGTTTATCGGGCGAAGTGCTTAGCGCAACTTATTGCCGACTGGCGGCTACCTACTTTAATCTTGTCTGTATTTTACATTTAATTATACAATTTAGCACGTTTCATTTCAATTGAATATTACTGTAGTTTTACAATGCTTAATAGTTGTTCATTAACACTTATTTCGATTTACAAGACACTAATTGTGTAATTATTGTGATAATAAGACGCAATGAATGTTCATAGCCGTTCCAACGAGTGTGGGATGGAATATAGATTGCTAGCGAGCGTTCTCTGTATGAGAAATGAGAATACGTAGTGGTTTGTAAGTGCGAGCTACATTGGGGTCACGAGCTACGGAGCTGCCTCGCATCCACACCACGCAACGTTGACATTGTGCCTAAATTACTCGGCTCTGTCTCTTGTATGAACTTGTATGTGTATAATAAATTTCATGCTTTTGAGGAGAATATTCTGAAATAACTTTAATTTCATTTATTGAAGCTGCAGAAAAAATATTTATGTTTCTAAACAATAACTTCAAAGCAAAAATACCACTGGACGTTTGCAGCTTTCAGTCGTATTATATTGAGTGCGGCGTGCTTACGTCACATAACAAAGTGCAGAAATAGGTACGAGAACAAATGGGGCGTCTCTGCGAGATGCAGCTCCAGATTAAAAGCTCGACCGAGTAAACCACGTGAAAATCGCGCAAAAAGAGGAGTCAGCCGCGGCATTAGCGGATGAGTGTCGGAGCCATTAGTGCGCCCTCCCCCCTCGCCCCTCGCCCCCTCCCCTCACCACACCAACCCACCCCCGCCCCCCCGACCACCACGAAACCCACGTACCTCTTTTATTTCTCGCGCGGGGATGAACTCCTTAATGACAAACCTTACTATATCTTTTGTGGAGAACTCGCAAAAGTACGTATTTTGCGGGCTTTTTGTGGGTCTATTTTTATTCCCGTTCCGTTCACAGCTGCACAGAGAGATGTATGGATTTAAATTACTAACCTTGCGCCACTTTTTCAAGCTTTTAACTAAGCAATTCACTTCTAAACAAGTTACGCTTTTGGTATTTTAAGTTGCTTGTTAATGAGTGATATTCAAACGATTAAAACGTTATACATTATAATAAAATATCAATATGGTATTCAATCGCTATATGCACAAGCATATATTGGTATATATAGGATCATTCAATATGATAAACCTAATTATCAATTTTTCCCGTATAAATTATGTATCATTAACAATTCATTTATTCGAGTGGCGATTGCAAAATTATTCACAAATAAAAGCAAACATTGAATTATTTCCATGAAACCAATATAAAGTCACCAATATGGAGGTCCGATATTCAAAAAGCTTATTATGTTAATTCATTCTCGATTCACTGCAAATCTGTGAATAAAATTAATGTGCATTTAAACGGAAAATACGAACAAAGCCAATAAATAGTGGCAACACGGCGATTTATCATTTTATTCGACCGCATTGCATATTGTTTATCATGTTAATTTTATTTGTTGCTCACCATACGACTTATCGACTCAAATATAATTGTCCGAATTGAATTCGAGCCGCGTCGGAATGTGGAAACATTATCGACTCTCTATTTGTATGTAAAACGCGCGTTAAGCAGTTAGCGCTCTGTTAATCATTGATCACCGCCATCTTTATTGAATGATAATGTATAATTCATTCATAGCAAAAGATAGCTGAATTTAAATGAGTTTCTTATGAGACGCTTTAAGTGTCGTCTTTCACGACGTCCGTATTAAGCTCACGTACCTCATTAATTATTCATTCATTGCGGTTTATCATTGAGCCATAAAGTGAAACGATTCGATCTCGGTATTAGTGTTACCTAAATGTGTTTTTGCAATTTTGTGAGCAGAAAGATATGTCACTGTCGCGACTCGAGATGTTTGAACTTTGCTCTTTGTGTGGGTCGTTGAATATATATGTGTTTGCAGACGGAGATCGCGAAGAGGTTGAACGCGATAATAGCCCAGATCCTACCGTTTTTGTCGCAAGAGCACCAACAGCAGGTGGCCTCGGCCGTCGAGAGGGCGAAGCAGGTCACTATGACCGAACTTAATGCTATCATTGGGGTAAGTTCTTACACTAAATATAAGGAAGTTGATATAAAATTGATATCCGACCGCTATTTAGATTAGGAAGGGGTGGATTCATCCAGAGATTGATGTATCTACATAGTATAATTTATAGTTAGTTATTCTCTGACACTCCATTGACTTAATCACAATCTGTTGACATAGAATTATACCGCAAATTCGCTCAATTAAGAGGCACCACGCCAAAGCAAACAGAACATTGGTAATAATATATCCATTTCATTCGTTATTCTGATACGCTGAATGTGGCGCGCGTAAGAGCGACTAATTTCTTAGTAATATTTCAAGTAAAGCCAGAGCCGTTTCGTATGACACGTGTTCTGTTTGTTCAGCAGGCTGATGTAAATGTGGCGCGGAATGTTTAGTAATGCCGTCGTTACTCGCTCTCCCACTGACGACTGTGGCATTTGTCCAAATACCCGCCGCCTGTCGACTATCAATGCACACCCACCACTCGAATTAAAACGAAGCTAAATTATATCCTCGTAAAATGTTGTCTAATAAATCGGCGTCTAATACGCGCGGAATACAAATCGAGCGCGACGCTGGCAATAGGAACGTTACAAGTACCTACTACGATAGTTTACAAGTTGCCGAGATTTAATTGTGCGAAGCGGAAGACAAACGTGTGTAGTGGAATTTATTGAGTCGCAACGGGAGTACGTGTTAAGTTAGTTCATTTTGTAAAGGCGGGTTTTCAACAGGTCGAAAGTTCGACGATCGTTAATTAAACGATCTAAGCCGCACAACCCCAGTTGGCGGCGGTCCAACGTCGCGAATTGCCACCGTCTGGAATTATTTTATATTCACTGTTTCGTTTTGTGAGTCGACACGGAGCGACCGACGATCCGTCCTTTTTCATTAGCACTTCTCATGCTATTAAAGTTGAAGATGTTTATCAATTAATCGCTATTTTATCAAAATAATTACGTACATATATATTTGCGAAAAACAGGATTGTTTCAAACACTTATAAATAACTTTTACTTAACAAATTTACCTTCAACATAAGCAGATACCTACTAAATATTATACATTGGCAGATACGTTTCTTTATTATTTTAAATGCGAAATTAAGTCTTAAATAATGTTTTATATTTATTCAAAATAGCTTTTATGTTCAATGTAAATGTCAGTTGTTATAGCAGAGACAACATGAATGTTTTATATCAGGCATACTAATATAACACATTAACATTTACATCACTTTACAGTCGCGTCGTTAAACACGGCTCGTAGCAAATTAGACTCTAGCTTCAAATTGGGCTTGTAACTAATTTCACAATACTCTAATTGTTGTTTTTTAGCCTGCGGGCGTCGTGAGGTCTTCATTGCCGCCCATTATATCAATAGACGAGGTATTTTCGCGGGCGAATGCCAAGTCGTTAGCGCGACCTAATCTCGGAACTCGTATTCTAAGAGAGCGTTGACTACGCCGTACATGCCGCGATCAAAATAAATCGCTTCAAGCATAATGAGCACGAAAATAAAGTGGTGAAACTCCGTCGTCGCTCATCGGCGCGAGGCACGGCCATACACTCATAGTCATATAATACATCTCCGCTTGGACGCCGGCCAACTCGATTAGTACACTCTTTAACTCGCACATCACACAAACTAACATTTTCTGCGTCGACAAACAACAATTTATTCCCGTCGTTAAATATATCGTATCGCCCGGCTCTTATTTTGAATGTTTATAACGTTATTAATTGCCAAATATTTGCCTAACACACGGCCTTCTACTTTATCAATATTCACACTCGAGTGTGATTTGTTTTTGATCGTAAATCAACAAGCTCATGAATTATTTACACGCGGTCGAGAACTTGTCTCTTGTTAATAACACACCTTAATTACTTATTGCACTCCCCTCGAGCGGTGCGGCTCATTATAAACGACGAGAATTTAATGGCAATATATTTGCATATCTTCCATCTCGACAACGCACCTGATGTTTTATTTCACCACTACGTATGGAAAGTGATTACAAAGCGACAGGGTCGATGGCCTGGAATTTGTGAAAATTTGCACGGCGTTTAGCTACGTATGGATAAGAAGATTGCCGATTGCCTTTGAGAAAGCGGCAAAACGCAATATCGCTCGCCCCTATAAAACACTCTAATTTAAATAAAAAAGCGGCGCCACCTTCCGTATGTCGGTCCTTTTTTATTACGAACCTTTTTTATTTTCGGGTCAGCTGGGGATCAAAGGGGCTCTCCCGGAGCGCCGAGCGAGCGAGGAGCGTGGAGCGCCCACCTCCGTCTGATTTGCGACCATTTCGTCTCGCCGATTTGTGAAGAGGGAATACTTCTCAAATTGGGGGACTGTTTGCCTGCCCATTTAAATCACTCGACGTTTCAAATCTTCCGGCATATTTAAATGTTCCGTATATTTTCGTTAACAATTTGTAATTAATGATGACAGTTAAATATTAAGTTGTATTTTGACAAAAAGCAGATTGATGTTAATTAGTCTTAATTGTTTGTGTTATTTTTATAATTACATATAAAGTATTATTGACTTATAATGATACATAAGAATGATACACGTTTAAATTTATATTAAATTATTTATCTTCCTTCAAAAATTAAAATTATGCAATATGTTTGAATAAAGCTTTAAAACCCGCAATTCAAATTTTAACACCTCTCCTTATAAACTTAAATTAGAATAACATTAAACAGTCCAATCTAATTCTAATTAAATAGTTTGATCTCACAAAATTCCCATTGCAATTGAAAAGTATCGTCGAGTCAAGTACGTGGTACGAACAAGTGTATTATGCGTATCTAGTTTATGCAACATTATCTCGAGAGATATGTGAGCTAACACAGGCGCTCACCGTGTAAATAGACCGTATCTGTTTCCTCGTCGATGGCTTTATAAACAAGCGACTCGTGAAAACATTTCTATCTAGTTTACGTTGGGTCTCGCGCCCTCTGATAAAAATTACGGCGGGAATAAATCGGGGCACGGGGAGGGAGGGGCGGGAGGGAAACATGAATTTGTCATTTTTTCCGAGGCACGTTCGCGGGCGGGTGATAAATATTGCATTGCAGGCCTTCGGCGTTTCTTGCCTATTCGAATTCAACATCGTTCTCTCGGCTCGCATTAACCGAGCCTGTCGCTTTTGTGAAACTGTTTATTTTTTCAAGCGAAGGAAGTGAGTTAGGGCCGTTCCGTCGTCGCTTTCAATGAAATTATGTAATCACTTTTACGACTCATCCAGTTAACCAGTTTGTGAGTTTTAGAATTCCATAATATATTTCTTGGCTCGTGTTGTGAAAATATCATAAAAATAAACTGTATTTTAAACATATTATTTATACGCATTAAGAATAAGTGGTACATTTCACGTTTAAGATGCTTGCGAGCGAGCGATGTACGGTACATATATGTTTTTGATAATTTCCTGCAACGATCGCGGCGTGATAACACAGTCACGATTCCATTAACGTCTATATCCGACGCTTTCTCGATATATTTGTCCGTATTAACATGTACGGTTGAAGCAATTATGTTGAAAGCTGATGTTGTAACAAGTGTCGGCGTCGCGTGCCCCGGGCTCCGCCTAATGGTGCGTGATCCCCCGGTTCACCCCGCCTCGATACTGCCCTATTTGTAGCTCGCACTCGAACCCCCAGGGAAAACCTATCATTACGTCCATACATCTCTTTGCGCTAACTTATTTCAGCTATTTTATCACCCCCGAGATTCTCGCGAGCACGCTGCCATGAAAAAGCATTATTACTGAATAATTCGCTGGTATTCTGACTCACTTCGCTAAACAAAAAGGCAACACAATGGTTTGTTTGTTTTATTAAGTCGCTATACTTAAAAACGAACAAAGCAAACAATTAAAAGCTTTAATAATAGAAGCACTTTATTACCACTAAGTTAACTGCTCTTAATTATTTAATACGTTATAGTGGAAAGTTTCCTCTCGATCGCACTCATTAAACCGTGACTAATTGTAGGTTAATGTTATAGATTATGCGCCCACTTATTCGTTACTTAGCTTCACTATAATTACTTAGTGAATTAAGATACATAACGTAGTTACCTCAAATCGTTTACTAGTGTAATTATGTATGTTTGACTCCGTAGTCATTTTAATGTTATGCAATTTTGGTAATTACGATTTTACGAGTATAGATAGCTTTTAGGGTAATTTAAATTTCACTTTTAGTTATATAATCCTACGTACAAACACCAAACCCCACAAGGACATAAAAGGAAAAATATAAGGTTAGGTAGGTAGGTACCTATGAAATCCGTGCTCATAACGCACCATCCATTTATAAAGTAATCCTTCGTATACAGCGGGGTAAATGTGCCGTGAAAACCAAACCCACAAAAGAATTTTCCTCGTGACAAAAGTTTTGCCAAAGCATGTGAATGCTCGTACATTCGTGTCTCAAACCCCGGGTTCTGGCTCTACATAATATATATCTGACTGCGAAAATATTGCGTAGAGAATTTAGAAAGTATACAGTTCTAAGGTTGTTTTAAAAATAAAGAATAATTGAAATCTTCAGATACTTATTGCTAAAGCAGAAATCGGACACCAAACAAAAGCTTTGAAGTTGTACACTTCCTTTGGGGTTAAAATGAAAACAACGATTCGCCATACCCCTTTATCTTTAATCTCCCCGGATACCGTAACCCAAACTTAAGCAAACTTTAATTTGGCTGATAATATAAACACCAAAGTTGGCAGATAAGTACCGCTAGAAAAGTCGTTAGGGGAAACGAGAGATCTCCAGGGAATGACGCTGGTATTTAATCACTTCTTAAGTAAATGCACTCTGGAAAAAATATTGCGGTGCGGTGGCGGTGCGATATTGTCATTCATAATAACAAGCGGGTGTGGGTGCAAGCGGGGGGTGGGTGGGGTGGGGTGGGGTGGGGCGGGGGTGTGAGGCGTGAATCTCAATAGCTCGGGGTCGTGTCACGGCAGCCGCTTCGACGCGCCTCGCCTTTGTTTAGAATCCCTCGGTTTCGCACCCACTTTTATACGAATAACTATAAACTTGCTATGATATCTAGCGATCGACTCCCAGATAAACTTCCCCCATTACGACTCTATGTTTAGCCTCCTGCTCGTACCCATTAACCGGCACAATCCTAACGAATCAAAACATTGTGAAAAATGAGAGCAGTGTTAAGTGGCGCTCGCACCTTTTGACACAATAAATCACAGCTGTGAGCGGCCAATAAAAAATATGTTCCAGCCTCGGCGAAAAAGCAATTAATTTTCGGCCGCCAAATAAAAGATTGTGCCCATCCGAGCGGGAAAAATCGACAAAGTAAAGTCGAGTATCAGGCGGGGGCGTATTTATGCGCGGAAGCGGATTGGGGCAAAAACAAAGAGCGAACCCGCAGCGTACAATAATAAAGTTAAACGAGACTAGATAGAAACGGGAAGCGCGGGAAATGCGGAAAGTGGAAAAAGGGGAATAATAGAGAAGGAGTAATCAATTTCAACCGAGTCGTCGCCGCCGGCGAAGCTCTCATTTAAATTTTAAAATATCGCAGCGTGCCCGTGCTCGGGGGCCTGTGGAGGAGTTTTTAATTTGGCCCAGTTCAATTTTAAAAATGCATGACACTGTGGCGACACACCAATTCACTTTGACCGACGCGACGCGACGCTCCGAAACAGATTGAAGATGGTTTCAGCTGAGTTGCGAGTCGCGACTCTCATTTTCAGACATTACTTTCGCTTTTCTTTTACTGATTCAAGCACAAATGTTACATTAATTTAAAATAACACTAAAAAAATTGAACTATAACAGCTTTCAATTAAAAAATTATCCTAGTTTAGTAAAAGAAAATACTAAAGTGCTTATAAACGGCTGTAGGTATAAACTAGAGCGGAAATAAATCATTTTCGCACCTCATTAAAATGGAAAGTTCATAAATTGAGCATAGATCTCGTTAAAACTTTTTGTTCTCGAAACCGTTGGGGAAGTGTTGTATTGCTTAGATTTTTGAATGAAGTCTTGAAGAATGTTCATTTTATGTGCTTAGGGAAGTAATGAAGTCTTTGTTTCACAGCAACAACGACCAGATCTGCCAAGGTTACTGCAGCAGATGCACGCAGCTCACCTACCTGCGCATGGCGCTCCGCCCCTACCGCTGCTGGGGCAGGGTGCTCTGCCCCCAGCGGGCCTGTTGGGCCTCGGCGTGCCGCCACACCATCCCCTCTCAGTGCTGGCCAAGCCGCCAGACATCCACAGACCAGATGATAAGGGAAACGGTATGTGAACTACCCTCTCTTTACCATTAATAATTCATACTTAATTACGTATTGAAAAATCCCAAAAACTAACTTACCACAGTTAACACAATATTACAATAAAAATCTTCCAACAACCACGTTAGAAGATAAAAGTTAGGATGATTATAGGCGTATCCATTAGATGAATATTTTAAGAGGTGTCGTAGGTATGTTTGCCTGCTCCGTGCTCAGCGCTCGACGTGTTTGCGATGCGCCATCTCCGGGGACTATTAGACCTCGCCTCCCCTCCCGATCCCACTTCTGTTCCAATATTTACTACTTCAGAAGGCTTTTTGAACTCGCTGTTTGCGTGTTTTCGGATCGATGACGGCTATGCCGCGTCAGATATTGCTTCGAGAGTGTAAACACGACACTTCTTTGAATTATCGCTTACAGATCGGTTTGACTAGTTGTGTAAACATTACGAACGAATCGAATCATTCGTTTTCGAAATCGCGCATCGATCAAATTAGATATTCATACAACGGCCAGGCTCAGTCGCGGAGCGGTTAATCCGCACATCGGATCTGGAAGCGCGCCACAAATGAAAATGTAACAGAAATGGGTTTGGAAGCCGCCCGTCGCTCTGGTTAATTACAAAAGCAAGCGGTAATCTGCGCTCCGGGATGTTCCGGCTTAGCGCCCCCGCGCCCCCCGCTCCCCCGCGCCCCCCACTCAGTGCCACCCGCCGCCGCCCCGTGCCACTTCCCTGGCTAATTTGTGCCATTATCGGTGTACTGATGTAAGAGTTACCGCGCAGACCTCCCCGCCTCACCTTACCCAATTAATTATTCCTTGCCGGTGTTAGAGTCGCGTGTTTTAGTCAATTAGTAACGTAATTTTGCGGGTGACTTGAGTGTACGTTGACGCGGACCCACTCCGACGCCGAGTTTAAATGTTCGCTAATTTATAAGCGCTGCGATTTCTATGATAAATAAACACCTGTGACCTGACCCCGACGAACTACTAATGGCGATAACACGGTGCGAAGTCGCAACTTAATAATCCTTTTTGTATGTTAATATTGCGGCTTTATATCGCGACATAAAATAAATGTTGACTAAAAATTAAATATATATTAGTAGTTAATGAAATGTTTGTGCGGCCGTAGGTTGCGGGCTGCGGTTAATTGCTATAGATATACAACGAGGGCGTGTGTTCGCGTGGATACTGGTACTGGATAGCAAACACAAGCGGTTAGCTGGCCAATAATTGAGGCTATTACATTTAAATTAATTGTAGCCGAGCGTTGCAGTACTCGACTCGCCGTATATTAATGTACATATGGACTGGCTATAATCACGGCTTAGACTAGTAATTACTCGACAAATTGATGAATATTAACTATAGTGTTAATACGTTTGCGTTATCTCTCTGCTCTATCGCAAATGCTAATATGTACGTACATAATATTAAATAATTAATAATAGTATCATACACACTTTCTTTCTGATAAGTTGATTATAAGTTTCCCATTTAAATGCAATATAACTTAGCATTTATTTTAGTGGATACTTTAAATGTATTTTCAATTCTGATTAAAACATTGAATTATTTTATAATACGAAAACAATGTACTCAAAGCTTTAGTTATTAAACTGAATATAATATTAACAAGGTATATTTACCATACGGTATTAAATGTACAATAATCTACCTGTATGCTGTGATTGCATTGTTGCTACACTACAAATACACACAATATAATATCTTATGCGTGATTAAACCTTAATCAAAGCATTTCGAACCGCAATTTACGGTACATAATTACTTTGTCATCCATACTGTAGTTATATAATACACATATGTGTATATACGGATGCTATGCAATTACATTCAATATAGAGAAATTAACGTTACATAAATTGTTTAGTTTGTTTTATAAATATAAAAAGTTTTCTGTAAATATTTCATTTAAAATTTAAAAATATCTATCGTGTAACCGCTATGTCCACTAATATGTACATAGTTAATAGATCGAAAGACCTATTGATCAAGAATGCAAATGTACTTGGTACTTAATTGGATATGACTAATGATTGTTTAAAGCAATATAATTAACGTATGATCAGTTAAACATAAACTATATATTATATACAGAATTATGTAAAGTTCTCGATATAATTGCTACCGAATAGATTATCAGCGTCTTCCAATTACAGAGCATTGTGCGACATTTCGATCAATGTCAAATTAAAGAAAAACTTTTTTTAATTTTCCGCCACTGCAAATGTGTACGCATCAAGCGAAAGCAATACTAAGTACCTACTTGAGAATACTTGATATATGAATACAAAAAGATCTAGTTGAAACATTCAACGTTAAGCATTATACCGCATAATGCGTTCTAGTGCTATAATTGTAAAACGCTGTATATATTACACGTAGTATAGGCGAGTTAGAAAATGAATGCATTATTCTGAACCGATTGTCAGTCAGCGGCCGACAGCTCTTGTAATATTCATTGGCCACTTAGCGGCGGCCATCACCGCGCTCAAATGCGTCTCACAATTCCCTATTCTATAGTAATTATGCCATTCCCGAAATACCTTTATGTAGACGATTTTTTTAGTATGAGGCATTTAAAAATATTGCGAGGTAGTGCTAATTGGTGTTATCTTATATTAAAATACATATCTAACCATTATTATAGCTTAAAATTATTTTAGGTCCATGTAAAAATATTATAAATTTAAAAAGAAAAATAAACCATATAAACGCGTAGTTTGTAAAAGCATTTTTATAAAGTTGTTATTCTGTTCCCAGGTATCAGTTCAGCGGAGGAGAGACATGTGAGTACAAAAAATTCCAACTAACTTCGACTTGTTAAAAATTCACGACGAAATTTCGCTATGAAAAATTCCGAACAGCCGTGTACCACATTGCATTTTCCATTTGGGAATGTGAGATGTAGGGTTGCCTGCTGTTCAATTGCCACCTGCATATATTTTTATACAAAATATTTTTAACACTCGGGCCAGCTTAGTAGGTATATAATTAAAGCTATACTAGCTATAATATATATATTACTTAAGTGTTTTCCGTTAAATATCATTCTAAGATTTTTCTACATACTGTTTTATGTTGTTGACTTTGTACGTTGTAATAAAAATTATCTTAATAAAGACAATTTACTAAATCCTAGTTAAACCGCAACGTTTTTATTTTCTTCATAAATTTATCCTCTTAATAAAACAAAATATTCCAAAAATATGTGGCAGCCCTAGCTTGGAGTAGTGTTGCACTCGAACACGCTGATTTCATAACACGGCCTGAAACAAGTGGGTGACGAACGCACCCCACACAGGGCTGCGTTAAGCACTTGTAAGCGCCTAGTTCTCTTAACACACTTCCACTAACAAGTGTCGCTGACTTTTTAGCTCTTGAAAGGCGAATTTCAAGCTCGTACCTTTCTGTTAGTAACGTGATATGTGTGAAGGAAAATTGGAATTAAAACCTTTGCGGTTTTTGTAGACTTACTTACTTTTGCATATATGTAAATGTACAGTCGTTATCTTCAAATTGACGTGCTTTATAATGTGAACCCTATCAAAATATCAACACTATAACATTACCTAATACAGGCAAAATCAAATCTAAAACCAACACATGCTTCCCAAAATTTAATTTATCCAGATATTCCATCTCACTGCTTTATTGCAAAATTTATGTCTAAATTGTGACTCGTGAACCCTAGTGTAAAGTGAAGTCGAGCGAATGCGTCGTTTGCGAGGTGTTGCGAATGTCGGCTATCGCGGTAGCGCAGTGTCGAGTGGGTGGAGTGTGGACCCACCCTTGTCACTAGGGTTACCAACACCTAGTTCTAAATATACATTATTTAATATTAAACAGTATTTATAAACAAACACAAACAATTTCTATCATATAACGGTAATAAATATGACAAGGGATATTTTTAGGTCGAAAATATACTACTTGAGATAAATTTATTATTGATATAACAAAATAACAGACATAAATCAATATGAGATTAGATAATGATGATTTGACATTATGCAAGAAACAAACGACTCATTCTTGTATACTTTACATTTGTCAGTAAGATGTAGTTTTTTATTTAGAAAGCACTTATGCAAATATGACGCAACTAACATGATTTCATAAAGCTGATGTTTACTACTGAATAAGCTTGGAGAAATATTGTGTGAATTCGCAGTAAAACAGCTTTTATGTATATTAAAAGTAGGTTGTGGCAGCCCTAGAGGCAGGTCTGAGCAGCGGCTCACCGCACAGATGTGGCACCGCCGCACCGCTGCGAGCGAATGCATGCGAATCGATCGCGCCCCTCACAACATTGTCTTTGTTGCTAACCTACTTCTGACGACCTTTGCTTTTATACAGTTTCTGACATGAGACAACCCTATTTATGCTGGCCGTTGAACTATTTGTTTTTCCGTTTTGTACACATAAATATAAAACACTGTTCTGAGTTGTTTATAAAATTCTATGCCCTAAATGCTTTTATAAACATTATTTCGTCACAGATTCTGTAAATATTTCATTAAAATTTTTTCGAGCAATGAATTTGTTTTTTTTTAACTTTTTGGGTATTATTAAGTTAAATGACATTTTGAATATGTCAAAACTCCTTTATAGTATGGTGCTTTCTTTTCGTTATTAATGCCTAATTTATGTTCATACAAATGGTTAAGTTTCTAAAACTTAATGTGCTTTATTGTTTCTTTTATAAATGCGAACTAAGCGCTCTAATAGTATATAATTCTATACATTTTATAAATCCCATTTGTTTCATGAAAAGCGCAAAGGAGAATTGCAAGTAATAAAGTTCGTCCAAACAATCGGCGCCCGTCCGCCCGAGCGCCCGACCGCGCGCCACCGCAACCGTCTCAGGTTACATTTCGTATTCTTGCCTCATTCCGCCCCAATGTTCCCAACTCGCGACGCTTCTACGACTATGTAGCCCACTCACTAAAGTAGCTATCAAATTTATCGCTTCTCTGCAATGTAAACGAAACATTCAAGAGAAACTACCTTCTAGTACAAACATCGTTACAACAAAGTGCGTGTTAAACAAATTCTTCGATATTTTCTCAGCGAAACGAACGTTACCACTTGCATATTAAAGCCCACACTAATTACGCGCTTTCCGCCGGCGAGAAAGCTGCTTAAATTCCCACAAAATGTCTGGGATTACGACTGCCAATTTACACCGGCGCGAAATTGAGCAGCCGTCCCTCCAGCAGGCCTTCCCACAATTTCATTTGGGTAACATAATAACCGCGGATTTATTTCCGGCTCCCGCTCTTTCGCTGTCAAATCGCGCCTAATATTCAATTTAGCGCCAGAACCACACAAAAACTGTTGAGAGTCGGTTCATTACGCCGCGCCGCGCATCTTGCCTCTTCATCCTCCTTACCTTATCTAAGCCATTCTGAATAGCACCCTCGTCGCCTCCGACCTCACACCCCCCTACTACTCCTTTCGAGTGGAAAACTCGAGGGCGAGGGCCGCTCAACCTTGCTTAGCATTCAACACGACTTCTTTATTTAATAGATGCCAGAAAAGCCTGGTCAGAATAAATTTGCGTTTGTTCCCCGATATGGCTGGCGCGTTTCGTGTTCCGAGTACCTGCGTCTGTAATTAAGGTAGCGGTGACGCGTGTAAACGCGACTTATTTATAACGGCCGCGGCGTAGGCCGAACGGCGAACACTTTATTAAAGCATTAAAACAAAGTTGTACAGCGCACAGAGGTGTTTTTGTAGAGACGGGTGTGTTCACGCGCGGTAGGTAGCCGGCAGCCGAGTGCTCGACGCGACAACCCTCGCAATTTATCGCCCGAGACTTTCCTTAATTGGAAAGAATGGCCACTTGTAATTATTAAGACGCCCTTAAGTGAAACAGATTGCGCGATGCTCGTGTATTCCTCGTTTCTTTGAGGATATAAAATAAATAGACTTGAATTTCGCTCCTACCTTTTGATGTCGATTAAGTTAATTGTGCTTGACTTTTAATATAGTATGTAATCTGGATGTTGTTAACTCGTAGATTGATGATACTTAAGATTTTTGTTATCAAACAAGTATTTGAGTTATCTGTAGCTTCTGCTAAGCGATCTGTCTCTGTCAATGCTACTTATGTTCCGAGTTCGGTTGGACTCGAGCCAGTTGATAAGGCCAGGAAATTGATGTACGATTGCAAACTTTACTATCGAAAGATTTAAAGAAAATCTATTTTCAACAGAGATTTATAAGACCATATGCGAACCTTATATATAAAACCAAGAATATAGAATGCATTTAACTATAATATACCTATCACACGTTAGAT
The DNA here is from genome assembly GCA_018238005.1 of Eurema mandarina. NCBI lineage: Eukaryota > Metazoa > Arthropoda > Insecta > Lepidoptera > Pieridae > Eurema > Eurema mandarina. The sequence continues at coordinate 21,368 of DWAJ01000028.1, read as the reverse complement.
ACCCTACATTAAAATTACATAAGAAATGTTTACTTCGTACTAACTCCATAACTCGTAACCCCGAATTCGCGAAACTTCCACAACATTCAGCAGCGTTCCCGGTTACAATTTGCAATCGTTTCTTATTCAAATCTCAAGAATGTTCTAGAGCACTTGGGCGAGCGTCGCAATGCAATATTGCATACAATGCCTTGTGCCACCCGAGTCTGCCGACCCGACTGGCGACTGCCCGAAGACCTTAGTTATTACCCGGAGCTATTACATGCGCGTCACTTAACAAATAACCCATCGTATTTTACAACACGCCAATAAAGAGTATTGGCATGCCATACTTGAGTTAATGAGTTTTTGCGTATACGTTCATATATGTTTTTTTACAGGTTTATTGTTAGAAAGGTCTATAATCAGCAAACTGGCTTACAATTACAACTCCTATAACTATAAGTATAGCTCTATGCATTATTCTTGATAGAATAGATTGTTTTTTGTAATATGATTTTTTAAACGAAACAAAATCTTCAAATATTCAGGATCAGCATGACGTAGCAGATAAGTACCTACGAGTCAATTCTGTGAAAAAAATAATATATAATAAGTAACTGTGAATTTTAAATATGTGTTCTTAGTACGTTATAATTATTTTCTCACATTTTTAAAACATTAAAATCTATAAATGAACTTCACAAAATAAACAACCATTAATAGTGAAATAATTGTACAATTTATGAGCTTATCGTTGGTATTGTATGAGCCGAGCGCAAGAACGGGGAGCGTATTAATTCGACTCCGTGCACGGAATAGTCAGACTTGCGGCTTTGTTCGCATCTTGGCGTATCGTATCGATTTATGCAGGCTTGATCGAATCCTCCTGCCGCATTATAACAATACCCCCCTGTTCTATACGTGAGAATATTGAATATTACATTCTTATGCAGGAAGTTCTTGCACGGTATCGGTAATATACACGGCCGATCCGTGCGCCAAATAACCTGCCCGATGTAATTTTAATGCTTAGTGCTGGATATGTTTGATCATTTGATGTCTAAATTTCGTAAAGCAAATTTGGTTATTTATTTTAAGATTCGGCGTGGTAACACTGTTTTTTTTGTTATTAATATTGGTTGAAAATCATATACAAGTCAAAACGAAACACGTCCGTAATGAAGAGCTGTGGGCCATTACAATTATTATAAAAAAGAGAATGCTTGAAAGTTAAAAGCCTAATACAAAAACGTGCGCTTAACAGCAACATGATTAACAGCTTTGTAAAAGCAACAATTGATTTTAGGTACAAACGTTAGCAGAGGCAATAATAGTTTATAAATTCATTGTTTCGCATTTGATCGCCGATTGACGGATGCGATGAACTGGCGCGAACCGACCGTTCCTATTTCACATAAAATACGAGCTCTATGCGCTGCTTCTATGGTCTATGCAATTCAACTGAATGTTCTATGAACTATTTTGATTGCGTCATTTGTATTGTTGTATTGAATCGTGATGTTTTATGAACGTTACAGATTATAATTTTTTTTCTCTAAAAATAAACGAAGACTTAACATAAACTTTTAAGCTAAACAAATGTTCTATAAAAGCGCTACAGTCGCTAAATAATATTCTCGAATCTCCTTTGTATTTGTCTTCATTAATTTGGCCTTTGCAAGTTGGTACGAATTTCACGTAATTACATAGACACAAGGTTAAAATTGTAATCGATTTGCCTTTAATATATTTAGCACAGTCTAATTGAAAATTTTCTTATCGTATATAATCTATAGTCAAATGTATAAGCCCATATTTTAAGTAGGTAGCTGCACAAACAATATCATATCTAAGTAACATAAGACTTGTAAAATTGGAGTGTTATATAACGGTTTGGTGTGACCGTGCGAGGAATATAGGTACAAGTGTAGTACACGTCGGTCGTACCGCATCAGTGGCGACCGCAGCTGACGTACCCTCTGCGGTCGGAGTCCGTCTGCGACGCGTGTGGCCCTCCCGCATACCGCAGACCATATGCACTATGCACTTAATATTACCCTTTGAGCGAATATCACGTCAACGGCGAAACTGCCTACATATATAAACTACCTACCTACATCGCAAATTTCACGTAAGCCTTACGACATCACCCCAGTAATTAATTCAAGCAATATAATTACTTTGGCGAGAAATGTTTTATTCACTTAATACCGCGTCTCCTCACCTAATTGGTTAAACTCTACGTGGAACGAAATATGCTATGTAAATAAATAATCACATTATTCAAACTTCAACGGGAACATTAAAATATGAATGCGAATATAAAATAGTTATTAAATTTAATGAATGTGAATATATTTACGAAATCGCAAACAAACTTTCACGACTTGGGAAAATGCCACGACTTTCTAAATTGACGTACCCACTCAATGGATATTGTTGTGCCTTACCTTATTAAAAGGTCTTCCGATCACGAGTTTATCATTAAACAACGCGAGAGAAATGCTCAGTCTCGGTTATAGTGTTTTGATTTACAATCATTCTGATATCGAGGAGATAGCGAATAAATTGTGAACGCAGATTACGATCTTAAGTGAGTATCAGCAAATGAAACAAAAGCATTACTCGTATTTAATGAAATTCAACAGAGTGCATCGAGATAATTGAAATCGGTGCATGTAATTAGCAGTTAGACGGCGCGGGCGATAGCTGGCGGCTCGGCGTCTTCATAATTTATCTCAATTAGTCGAGCGTAATGGGCGGAAGGGCGTCTTGCCGCGCTCTCGGGCCGGCGCTCGGCGCTCGGTAGCAGTACGCATACATTGCGACCCTAATTACCGCTGTTTGCTGTTTCTGCTTCACTTGACATTTGAATTTACGGCTGGATATCAGCCCATCTAAGTTCCGCACGCGCTTCACTGCTTTTAATGCTAAACTCTGTCATTATCTGCAATTAGGGTCCCCGCTGCTTTGAAAGTTATTATGACACTTTTACGTTTTCACATGTCAGCTTAACACAAAATATTCTAACGCTCAAACAACTATCTGAATTAAAGCTGAGATAAAATTATCTGACTTAATTACGGAAGTAGTGTATAATGCAGCAGGAGAGATAGCGGGCCGTTTTATGCGTCGACTTGTTTGCGCTGAATGCAAAGTGCGCGGAGTGAACAATCGCAGTCGTGAGGTGTTAGAAGGCAGGCGAGTAAGTATCGTGTAGCGTGTATCGTGCTTATATCGGGTAGTGTGTGTGTAGTGTGCAGTATGTAGTATGTAGGATGTAGCGCTCGGCGGCGGCGCGGGCGTGTTTAACAATGCGGTCGCCGCGGCCGGTTCCCATCCTGGCGGCCGACACGACTCGCCTCTACCACGAACACTCTCGCCCTTCGTGCTTATCGCACATTTACATATGCTCCGCCGCTCCACGCCGCCGTGTTCCAGCATTAAACGTGTTTCATGAATAAATTTATAATCTCCACCTTCCGACGCCGCTAATGAAAACTCGCAACGATCACCGGCTCCTATAAAGTGATTCATCATAAAGAGCGCGGGTCGCAGCCCTTTTTCGAGTTTCCTCGTTACGGGCTAAGACGAGAATCATTAGGAATTAAATTTCCCCTTTCATTAGTCCCTCAACCCTCGTATAATTCCGGACGCGGAGCAATAACAATATAAATCCCCCGTCGCGCCGAGCGGGGGATTAAGGCTTGTCTCGACCCTAATTTAGGGCTGCCCTCGCCCCGGATTAACGAAGTGGTGGAACTCGCTAGGGTTGTCGTTGCACATAAACTTGTTACGTGTTTAATGTTTTATTGCCGGTAGGGTAGCGCTCGTCGAAATAGACGCCGCGTGACTGACGGTGATCCGACCTTACGTTACCCTAATCCTTTTTTTAAAACAAGCATTGATTAAATCAGACAACACATTTTAGGGTTGCGTCACCTTATTGTTTATTTGTTGTTTTAGGTAATGATCATTTAAACTTCTTAATTAGGGTCACGTAGGGAACTTCTTACGCTTGGCCCTTTACATTTACATTAGTGCTATGAAAATAGTTATAATATTTTAACCATTTAAACTTAACAGATCGACATTAAATCTACAGGCTAGCTACATAAAGCAGTCCATTAACATTCAGAAGTTCTATTTCATAGTAATTAATAAATAAAATATCTCACGTGGAGTGAATTCTCGCAGCCGCGTCGAATCTCGGCGTAACGAATTGTTTATCCGGCTCGATGCGGCATATTGCACGGGGTCCTCCCCTCACGTCTGAGAACACTATTTAAGGCGCCTCAATTTGTCGACACTCACGATTTTATACACTTTCGTGTGAGTTTTATGAAGACGTTTTAGGGGCTTTAGTTTGATATTGAAGTATTACTCATTTTGGTTTCAAACTTATACTTAAAATTCGCGTTTGATTCTTGATTTATATAGAATCTGGTAACTGTAGATATGTCACATTAAAAAAATTCAAAAGACTATTGACGAAAAGAAACACATGGTTCTGACAGTTTCATTAATTGGCAGCTTTATCGCCTGGTAGCGATATCTTCCGGGCAACTATTGCGATAATAAAAGTATGTTTCATATGTATTATAAACTCTTGGACTTATAATATATCTGCTCATGACATTCGCATATAAATACTTGATGTAAATGAGTAGCGCGGCGGATTCGCTAAGTCATAAAGTTAATTGAAACTAAGGCGTAACATCAAAGCTCCCTAAACAAGCAGAGCCAGCTGTTGTTCCCGCAGATTCAGATGATTTATTTGGTCGTGGCAATTTTCCGAACGAGTTGTCAGCCAACACGGCAACGTAACTCGATTCGAGGTAATTTATTTAAGTAATTCCACAAAGCCCGCGCACCGTATTAAAATGTGCCCTGCGACCGCAAAGTAGACGCTAACACAAAATTAAAGTCGTTCACACTCAAGGGCGCGTAGTTTCGAGGGGAGTTGCACGTTTCAAATTCCGAAATGGCGGATGAGTTTCGCAAGTCAACTCAATTATCGTTTTAATTAAGGCGCCACGTGACATTTGTTTGCGTGCGTGAAAGCGATCGCTCCCCACCCCTCGCCTCATCGCCCCCCGCACCCCCGGCCCTCTCGCCCCTCCCCGCCCCGCCGGCCGCTCCTGTTAATTGCGCTAATTACTGCTGTAATTGAGCAAGGGGTACGGCGAGATTGCTTATCGAGTGTTGTCCAAAATTTTACATCGTAGGTTTCTCATAATTATCTACCCGTGTTAGTTTAACACTGATAGAATCTTAATTGTGTTAATAATAACATTTTATTAATGAAAAGAATTTAAATAATGTACTCTAAACATTCGACATATTAAATTAAGTCAATAAAGATTGTAGGGTACGGTGTGCAGTCGATGTTATCTATTTGACGCGGTTTAATGAATAGGCGGACGTGCGTACAAACGACATGAAAGCAGACAATTTGGATATTTGGGATCGGCTATAAACCGATGGCAGTAAACGCAATCCACCACTCGCGACCATAAACTTTACGAGTCACGTAAAAACGCGCTCGATACGACTCGCTACCATAAATTTATGCTAATGTATTCTTTATCGGACTTTAATGCGTATCCAGAAATTCCTCCATTATTTATGTATTCGAATGAATCGGCGAAGTTAATTTTAAAGTCGCGATGCGCCCCGTGGCTTACGCTCGCTGACGATTAATTTTTTGTAAAGTTTCTGGGCCATGATTTTGATTAAAGCCGGCGCTCGTTTCCAAGTGATTACACATCCGTTTATTTCAACAAACATTCAGGTAGCCGGTTTAATAGCAATCTCTCGTTTACCTAAAACAGATATGTACTTTAAACGTAGCTACATTACATACTATAAAACTGAAATACCAAAACGAAAACGTAAACGGTGAAAGTTCGGTGACAAGGTATCATAAAAGGAGTCGCGTTTGATAACCGGTAACCGCGATAAAAGTTGAATACGTCGCGTGTAAATCACACAAGTTTTCAGAACTATTATGGGTGAAATATAGTTGGAACTCAATCCGTACATTTTCGAGCGGGCGGGGTATTTATCTATATCCCCCTTCGGCCCCGGCGTCCGGTTAACCGGAAGGGGGGCGGTTAACCGGGCGGCTACGGCGCGCGCGGCTAAACGGCTCGTCGCGTGACCGCAGACAATAAGCCCGGCCGGCGTTAACAGCGCGCCTGTGTGTTGCCACTTTATACGTTACGTCTGAACCGCTCGCGCCGCTCCGCACCGCCGCCAGGGCTGCCCACCACATACATTTTAATAACAACTTTTTATAACAAACTAATGATTATTTCACAATAAAATGTAAAATAAAGATAACATGTCCGTCATTATCTGAGGTGATACTTATTTGCCATAGTTTGGACTTATAGTATAAATTAGCATTAATCAACTATTTAAAAAACTTTGTAGAATATATCCTACCAAGTGCATTTTAAAATTATGCTATTCTTTAGGATGATTTTCCCCCTGAAAAAAAAAGGCCTTTAAGATAATCTCTCTGTATTACTTCTAGTCAAAGTTACTAATCGATTCCCACGTAGGTACAATTACTCTTAACTAGGCTTTGATAATTTAAAACGTTCACAATGCAATTGATCCAATCAAACAACCCTTTATATTTATAAATGAACGTATACGTAAAGTATGTGCGGGTAGCCCTAAGCGTAAAGCGGCGGCGACATGTGCTCGACCTCCGAGGCAAACGGTAGCCGATAAGTCCCTGTTGTCGGATCTCATAGTCTCTACTTGTTTAGCGCCACCCTCTCCCGACCCTCGCCGCGCCTTACCCGACTCACTTGCCTTTTTCTTCAACTCGACCCACCTAATGGGATAAAGTACAGATTAGCTCTGTTCGCTTTTCCTCGAAAATGGAAAAGGTTTCCACATATTACAATACAGTATTGATACGAGGTTGAGTGCTCGACCCGTATTACGTGCTTATTATTTTGTTGGCCGTGAACAAACGCTCTAGACTTAATCCCGACTTAACGTGCTCGTGTAAAAATGTACACGTTTTTATATAGAAATAACAAACAATAAGCTATTACAAAGAATTATAGGTACGCACGTAATGTACATTCATAGCACACTAATTCGAGCCGCGGACCGCAAATTCAATTTATTAATGACTAACCTCAAATGGCCTACTCTCACGCGAACATTTCAAACGAGCAACATAAAATCCAGCCAATCGAATTCGACACGTCACGTTATAGCTCGTTCCGTAGGTCTCTCGAAATAGCTGTACTTGAAATTCGATACCGAATGCTGTACATTGGGTGGCCGTAAAATTAGACCCGGAGCACACGCGCCCGCACAATAAATGCCAGCCGGAGTGTAGACAGCGCTTATCTCGCCTTAACGTCTTTTACGTCAATAACAAATCTTTATAGACGCGTCTTAACCATTAAAATATCGAATATCACCGACCGTAATAAGCACCCTCATCCAATTTATAGTAATACATAACATTTTATCGGGTATTTTATCTGATCATCTAATCTGTCCGTCGTAAAACCTTTTGTATGTAGGTAAATACGAGCAAATAATCTATACAATGCCGGCAATGTAGCATGTAGCATGTAACGTGTAGCGTATTCAAATGAAGGTCTATTGTGACATAAGCCTGGCCGGAGTCGTGGAGGCGATAAATAGATGTGAATCTGGACATAAAGTGTTATTGTCTGCGTGAGAGGCGGGCGGCGGGCGGCGGGCAGGGCGGTAAGTCACAGCGGGCGGCGACAGGTCGGCGGCGTGGCGAGCAAATTAACAGCCGGTTGCCACTAGCCTCTAACTTAGTGCCTCGTAAAATTAGGCCCCGTTAGACCCCTCCAGGCGCTGCGATCCGAGCGACCGCGCTGCCGAGCGGACTGCGGCGTGCTCCCCTGAGGACGTCGGATTAAACCCGAGCCATTTCTCATTCAAGATCAGTTACGACATAAGCAATTTGGTTAGGACAGCTCGGAGGAGAATCGACTCAATTGCGACGAAATTGCCTATAACTTTTGTTTTTCATTTATATAAGCCGGTCGTTTCGAGAGTTTACTTTTCACATAGCGCCGATTTAAAATGTAAAACAAAATAGTCGATACATTCAATAGCCACATACGCAGCGGGTACTAGGTTTCACTCGCTGTTCAAATAACATCTGCATACACAAATCACGGAGAGCACTCAACTGAATATTGATAAATCCACGTGGGGATATTTATGTCGTACAAACTTGGTGCTCCCAATGTTAGTGGTGGAGCTCGTCTAGCACTACTCACTTCTACATACATCGAGCAGTGGGCAGTGTCAACACGCAGAGCGCGGCGCGGGCGGCCGGCGGCTGGCGGTCGTTCGGCACGTATATGATTATTTCATTAGATCGTATTTGCGCGCTCGTCCAAATGTTGCTCCCCCGTTTCCCTTCCCACGCGAGGGGGCGATGACCACTATCGAAGCTAATCATGCGGTCAGTTTGTTCTGCCTCAGCGTGTTTTGATATTGATATTGACTGTAGCGTCCGCCTCGCTGCACGCCGATTTATTTGCGAACAATGATCGATTGATTGCTATACGTACGTACGTAAGCTGGCCCGTAAACTTTTTGATTATGTTTACTTACCTTCACTTATTTGTTCAGCCGATACGGCTCTGTATCGTGGATTTTGAATGCAATCTATTTATTCATGGAATATCGTTTGTTACAGAGAAATTCAATATCGCCCGGTGAACGGGAAAAATATAGGACGAGAAGTCCAGCGGAACCTGACCACAAGAAACTAAAGAAAGAAGAAAAAGACATGGGCCATGTAAGTCAATCTCGTTTTTGTCGATAAATTATGATGTAATTAAAACCCGCAACCACAAAGAGAAAGGTGCCATTAAAATTAAGAGGTGTCAACTTTTCCTTCTGTTCACATTAAAACGGTGTCTGTCATCACAAGATATCGCATAACTACGAAGACTGTTATAGAAAAGTATACTTAATAGAGGTGATATTATTTTCAGGAATTAGTAGTAGACGATGCGAGTGAGGAGCCTACGTCACCGCACAATGGCGCCCCTTCCCCTAGGGAAAACGGCTTGGACAAACTGCAACCAAAAAAGGAACACCCACCCCACAGTCCTAGGTAAATACTCTTATACAATCGCTTATTAAAAATAAAACCTTAAGCTTGAAATATATCAAATCTTTATTAGATTCCAAAACTGAGTTCTATAATCACACACGACCCTAAAACTACAATCCGAGTCGATTCAATAAAACATTCCATTTAAAAGTTATATTCGGGCGCGGTTGAAGGGTGAATTGGCGGGTCTAAATTTAATAAACGTTACTGAGATTGCCCTTTCATATTATCTACGGCAAGTCGATCGTTATTCCACATTCAACAGCGGTCTAATAACCCGGATTGGGGCCATTCGCTCGACTTCTGCCTAGCACGATAAATTCCTAATAATGACTTTATCCGTTTAAACGAAGCCGTATAGGGTAAATGATTCCGTGTGTATTATATGGACACTAATTGGCAAGCTTTCGCACAGTTAAGGCGATTTACCGAGAAACCATAGCGACAGATTATGCGTGCCGATTGACTGCTCACAACATTACAGCCTATTCGCTTTACCATTTTTTTCAAGCTCATTTAATTAATATTTACCAAGTCAATTTATACAGAAATCTCTTTCTGTACTCTTTAATATATTCATTATATCTCAATAAATCATATCAATCAATCAAAGTATATAATAGTAAATTAAATAATTGTAGCATTGTCAAATTGTACAACAGTCAGTAAAGTTCGTTCGGCTAAAGTTATCAGTTATCCGTCTCCACTCCAAATCAATTACGCAGTGCCGTTCGTCTGTTAGGACAAGGAGATTAGACACGCCTTGCCGGATAACCGATGATAATCTTTATCCGAACTTATGGCCTGCCCACTAAACTGAGATTTGTTTGGGCTTACCCGACTAAGCTATAATCTTATTGTGACTCACGTGTTTTGACATCATGTGTAGATATGTTATTTTTGAATTCGTTCTTTTTAGCTTGTTTAATCATTCAAATGCATAATACATTTATTTAGATCATGTCAATACTGAAAGATCATATAAAAGAGAATGAAGTCGTATTATCTAAAAGCAAACAGAAATGTCTCCCAACGTCGATTAATCATACCACGTTTTTTGTCCACGTGTACGGTGTATGATATAATGTTGAACAATTAACCAGCAGTCGACCTAAAAACCAGTCGATACATGACATAACGACTCCCTTTAACTTCGTACTGACAACCTCAATACATTTTAATACCAGTAGGTATGCCGTAGTGATCGACATGCATAATTTCATTCGGAATACAAAGCGAACTGCAGTCTTGCTTTATCGAGTTCTCAGTATTGTAAAGTCGTCTTGACATTGTTTGAAGAATTTATTTAAGCGTTCTTTTAAAAAAAGCAAGTAACGATACATTTCTTGTTAACTCGCCAACTCTATTTTATTTCCTACATTTATTACGTTTTTATAAATAAAAACGTCTCTCTTATCATATCCCTTACGTTACAGGTCAGGAACATCAAGTAACGCATCGACACCGTCAGCAAAAAAGTTAGATGAGAAGCCTAGTACGCCTATATCGAAGCCGGTGACCCCCACATCGGGTGCGAGTGGGGTTGCGGCGGGCGCCCCCCTGAAGGCTGCGGTCAAACCCCCGGCGCTGCAGTACCCCTATCTGGGCAACGGCGCGCACGATGCGTACGGTCTGGCAGGGTACTCTGCACGCGCGGCGCTGGCCTATGAACCCCTCCGGCCCCCGATCGGACCGGCTGCGCTTGCGCCGATACCTGGTGGTAAACCGTAAGTGTCCTTATATTATACATGTACTAGCGACCCGCCCCTGACTTCGCTCGCATATATTTGCATGTATTATAGGTACATATAAACCTTCCTCTTGAATCACTCTATTTTTGACTTGACTTTGTTTTATACTATGTAGTGATTTACAACGTAATTAAGTAAAGTTGATGTAATACTTTAATTTAGGTATCATTTGGCTATAAATAATTGTCAAATCAATATTAAATTAACACTCTCAAATGTACTCACTACTAGATCTACAAATTTTTGTAAAAGCACCTCTTAACATGATAAACTGCAATTGTCAGAGCGTACTCGTTCCACGTGTCGGCGGAGGGGCAGATGCAGCCGGTGCCGTTCCCGCCGGACGCGCTCATGGGCCCGGGCATCCCGCGGCACGCGCGCCAGGTGTCGGCGCTGGCGCACGGCGAGGTGGTGTGCGCGGTCACGGTGTCCTCGCCCACCAAGTACGTGTACACGGGCGGCAAGGGCTGCGTCAAGGTGTGGGACATCAGCCAGCCCAGCAAGGCGCCCGTCAGCCAGCTCGACTGCTTGGTGAGTGGTAACTGTCGCCAGTTCACCAAACGATTCGACATTCTCTATTTATCCGACTAAACGAACTGATACAACATTCTAAGCTCGTTCTGAGTTTTTTACCTAATATAGATAATAGACAATGGCTTCAAGGCATAAAACTATTATACGTAGATATTGCTTTTTAGAACAAAGCAATGTATGCCTTTCTAATGTCACAAATTAAGCTTAACAATGTGTTACCAAATTAATACAAAACTGTTCTTGTACAAGTCTTTATTTCGTTCAAGTTAGTTATCCATATCCCTAAATTAGGATAGACAAATATGTTTTTTTAAACTATATTTTAAGCTTTTTAATTACCAATGCTTTTAACAATTCCAGCAAAGGGACAACTACATTAGATCAGTGAAGTTGCTCCCGGACGGGCGCACGCTGATCGTGGGCGGCGAGGCGTCCAACTTGTCGATATGGGACCTGGCGTCGCCCACGCCCCGGATCAAGGCGGAACTAACATCGTCTGCACCCGCTTGCTATGCGCTTGCTATTAGCCCTGATTCTAAGGCAAGTTCCTATATTGAAACATTTGCAGAAGCATGCTATATTATTTTATTAGGCCGAGATAAACAGAAAATCCTGGAAGTCACCTAGCTTATAATTATTTTGTATATAGACAAATTATTTACTAGCCCAATATTATATAAAGAACTAATTAATAATTATCTAAGACAAGTAAAAGTTAATTGTTAATTTTTTTAAACTTCAGGTAAACTTTGAATACTTCCTGACTGTAGACTTAATATTCACTTTATATTTAAACTAGCAATGACCTATCTCAAATAATAAATACCACTAGCGTAGGTACTAATTAAATGATTTTGTTTTATCAATTTGTAAAATATTAACTTAATAGTTAATATGAAAACTAACTTTAAAAGTAGGTAACTACAATACTAACTTTGTCTTGCAGGTATGCTTCAGCTGTTGTTCAGACGGCAACATAGCGGTGTGGGACCTCCACAACCAGACGCTCGTGAGACAGTTCCAGGGGCACACGGACGGGGCCTCATGCATAGATATCTCTGCTGACGGAACTAAACTATGGACCGGGGGCCTTGATAATACCGTCAGGTATAAATTTTGCTGCTATAAATCTCTAAATTTAATCTTAAAAAAGCGTGCTTTTTATTTATTAAAGACTAAAATTGTCATCCCTTTAGTTGTCGTAAAATTGTTTCACAACAGACTCTTCATGATGAAGTCGATTTCTATTTAGTATATTTAAGAAGCAAAAAGTTTCTAAAAGAATATAATATTTTGAAGAACTTCAGCATAAATGAATTTTTAGTTTCTTTCTTGTTTGTACAAATTCGATTACTATACCAAAGGTTATAGAGAGTCAATCTTATAAGATAGAAGACATATACAGCCGCGGTCTTTTTTTACAATATTTTTTTTAGATAATTAAGGACTAAAAATAATGACGTACAAGTTAATTGGAGTTTTTAACGTGTAGATAGTTGAATTAATCAATATAAATAGTTGTAGTGAACATTGTACATTGTTCTCGTAATTCAATCGACGTTATGTTGTCAACAGGTCGTGGGATCTAAGAGAAGGTCGGCAGTTACAGCAGCACGACTTCAGTTCACAGATATTCTCATTAGGCTATTGTCCAACCGGTAAGTTTTATACTGTTTATTACGCTTTTGTAGTCTACTTATATTAAGTTTTATATTATTATACCTGAAAAAAAACAATATTTTACTAATACTACTGAATGTATTTTAATAATACCCTGTAGCTTGGAATGACATATTGAGCCACAGAATCACATAACCAAAAATTATAAAGATATAGTGTTGCAAGTAATGAGGCGGGAAAGAGACATTATAACGAAACAATGTTAATTATAATTAGTACTTTAGTCAAATTTTGGTTGTATCGTATTATCGCTGTATCATTAATAAAATGTCATATAAAGTTCTGCCATATGTGTATGTTACCATTAATAATGTTCTGGTAATGTATGCAGTACTTTAAGTAGTCTTTAGTTATATCGTATTATACTAAATGCGAAAACATTAAAAAAATCTTTTTTACGCTTTCTCGTTTCAATCGGTATTACATACGACTGTTTTGTCATACGGAGAAATAATGAAAAATATCGTTTCATCGTTACTCATGTCTTGGTAATGTTTGCAGGCGAGTGGCTAGCAGTGGGCATGGAGAACAGCAACGTGGAGGTGCTGCACGCGGTGAAGCCGGACAAGTACCAGCTGCATCTGCACGAGTCGTGCGTGCTGTCGCTGCGGTTCGCGTCGTGCGGCAAGTGGTTCGTGTCCACGGGCAAGGACAACCTGCTCAATGCCTGGCGCACGCCCTACGGAGCCAGCATCTTCCAGGTAACACAAAGACATATAATATAGTGGACTTGACTTCAATGTTCAGGATCGCGACGAAACTATTAACGTGAAAGTCGACAACGCACTCTAAAGCTGTCGAGCTATGAGAGTATTCATGGGCGATGTCCACTTTCCATCAGGTGGCTCGCCTGCTCGTATGCCACCTATGTTTTAAATAAAAAGTTTCACCTTTTTATTAAGAAGAAATTTTAAGAAGCACACCTAAATCATACCCTGATGAAAGCAACACCTGTTTAGTATGCTGAAATAATACAGTACTATTGTTCTATGTTTCATTATTTGGGAAAATAAGACATTTTTTTTCTAATGTAATGCTAATGTGATTTTTTGTATACTTCTTTTGTGTATACCAAATAACTATTCTCGCTCATTTGTAATGATGGCAATTTTTGACTAATTAAAAAGAAAATATGGAACATATTTATTTAGATACTTAAACTTGTTTTAAAATAAATTTCCTAATAATATTCGTTATAATTGCACATTTATTCAATTAAGTTTATTTTAATATTGAACATAAGAAGAACAGAAAGTTCCATTCTAAGAAAAACAATGTTACAAGGTCGGAATTACTTTATTGATTAAGGCAATTATGGAAACGTTGTCTTTAGATACATTTTTATTACACAAATAAGGTCAAATGTGTTCGGTTAGTGAACTTGCCAACTAGGTACTTACATAACTATATCAATATTTACATATTCACCTTTAATACATAAATTATGATTGTCTTGAGAATATTAATGCTTGCACTTGCAAAGAAATTGTATTCCTTAAATTATCTAGGTATATAAACCTATTAATTATCTATAATTATATAAATGTGATGAACAGTTTTTGTTCATGCTAATCTCAGGAACTACTGGTTCAAATTGATAAATTATTTTTGGGTAGAAATCGACGGGCACAAAGCCACAAGCAACAGCTGGTTGTTTATATATTTTGTTGTTTAATAAAGTTTTCTATGTTATTAATAAGTGATTGTTATGTTTGTTACAGTCAAAGGAATCGTCGTCGGTGCTGAGCTGCGACATCTCGTCGGACGACAAGTACATCGTGACGGGCTCGGGCGACAAGAAGGCCACAGTGTACGAAGTGATCTATTAACGTGACGTGACAATGTCACTTACGGGACAGAACAAAACAGATCAACGAGTGAATGAGTGAACGTTCCGCGAACGACGAGTGACAAGTGGTGATATAGCTTTAGTGTATAGATATAATTTCGGAAGCCTGTATGTACTTATGCGTCTTGTTTATATAGATTTAGTGTGCGCGTTTATGTTTATTTGTTGAGCGCCCGTAGTGTATGTTGGCAGCAGATCTCAGAATGATGATTTCGTTTCATTATTGTTGTAAAATGCTCGTATTAAAAAGATATGCGCAAATTATTATTTTGTTTCCTTTTAACCTAACTTATACAAATTCACAGGATGTCGAATATTCAAATTGCTATTTCTATATAAAATGCTCCCGATAAACCAGATCCCGTTTAAGTCCTGGTTTTTGGTTTAACGAAAGAATTTGCATAATCCTTTCAGTGCATCCAGATTACTATTACAATGTTGCAATCTTGACCTCTTAAAAATTTGTTCGAAAAACAAACATTTACATGAATAACATGCTAAAAAACTAAAAAACGCAACAATTACATAGTAGTATTTGTTGTGATTTTTAACGAGTAAATTTCCAAGAAATTTGTCTAATGTTGTTATTAGACTGAGAAGTGTAATGATGCGTATAATTTATAAAGAGGCTAGAACTTTTTCCTGTTAAATTTAACCGCTCTCTATCTCTCAGGCATTTCATTCGATCTGGTTCATTCATTCATTCGAAATACTTCATAATTCTAAATACAACGACATCTTGGAATTAACCTTTGATGACGGTCACTGTTAAACGAATTAAAATTCGTTGTAGTTCGTAGTAGAATAATTTGGCTATAGTTACATCAAACTAGACAACGGAATGTTAACTCGAATATTCGTTGAAATTTACAAAATGTTGCTAACAATAAAATATTGAAGACTATTTTAGCAGCCGGTAGAGATTCAATGTAGGACAAAATTAAAACGAATTCATTAAACTATACAAAGTAAACGTGCTAGTCTTGAATCGGGCTTATGGTATTTTTTGAAGACTACATAATATACTTCACAACTTTTTGGTGGATGATCGGTCAGCCTGGGCTCCTTCCTATTCCAAGAATAATAAATAGTTTGTATATGACTATAAACTGTAATTAAAATTGTATGTTAAAGTACTAGGTTATACATACCTTCAACGGAATTTAGATAAACAATCAAGCGTAATAGTGATCCTAAACGACCCGGCCACATATCGGAAATAATCTCCAATTTCACACTATCATTTGGGTTTCGTCAATCAATACTATGGGCTATGATTTATGTGTAATGGCCGAAATTTAACACCATTATCGGTCAAGCGATGCTGCAAATACCTCATCTGAAATACCATGTGCGTTGTAATGAACTAATGAGCATTTTATCTATACTATTTACGAACAATTTGATAAAAAAAGATGTCGTTGTGTATTTGTTAGGTTCAGACGTCATGCTGATTCAAAAAAGTTTAACCGTAAAAATAAATTGATTATAATACTTAGTTCTGGAAAAAATACGAGATAATGTAAACGGGGAATATCCATTGACGTTCATTCATTGATCTACACGATTGTGGAGATAAAACATTATTTGGAAGAATTGTTTCTATTTATTCCCTTCAAAATATACGGGAAAACGATTTAGTTATTTTGTTGATATTTTGATTCATAACAAAAAATATAAATAGACGACTATCACTTAGTAGGTATATGGAGAACTGTAACTAGTCCTATAACTTATAATTTTGACAACGAACCAAGTTAATCTGTAAACTGAACTTAATAATCATTACCATTAAAAGGATTTCCTCAGAATAATGTTAAGGCAGTTTCCTTAGGACGTTATTGTTTCAATCTTTTATTAAAGACAAAGGCGTTTTATAAACCCTCTCTTGCTCCATAGATCTCTATACAAATTCCAATACCAAACACACAAATTCAGAGAAGGCCTCTATCAGTTGACTTAAATTGTAGAGTCTATTACTCACATATATTTCGACAGATGTCTTGTTATGATGAATATATTAGATAATAGTAAAATCAACTATTCGACTTCGTGTAATAGATACGCTTATAGTGTCCCAAAAAGTGGTTAATTTCTATTAGAGTGACTTTTTGTTAGGTAGAGCGCAGAACCGCGCAACCAATATAAAATAAATTGAAAGACAGTTCACAATAAATTAGAAAATATAAATAAAATAAAAATAAGAAAGAATATTATTTTCTAGGTATAATTTACTGCACCCGCGTAAAAATTTTAGTAGGTACTTGTAGGGTATACAATGAAAATAATAATTACACAAACCACAAAATTTCTAGTATTAATCAGTTTATTAAATATAACTATTTTTTCAAAAATTATGGTATATACTTACTTTAATTAAGTGTTTACGTAAATTTTTAAACGTATTATAAGTTCTCTATTAAACCTAATAAATTTTTTGGCTCTTATTGTCTCTTAAGTTATTCTCACGCCTTACTCTACCTTCTAATAAGTACACTCTTAAAATCATACGAGATAAATATGCTCACATTAATTCAGGGAATCATTACGTTTATACATACTTATATTGCTAGGTATTTTCCACAAGTGTTATAGGAAAAAACTAATGATTACGAATAACGAGAGTACGGATCCCGACAGACGCTGGCGGTGCCAGTCTCCGAGTGTTATCGCTAAATATATTACGAGTGTGCGTTTGTTACGTCGTGCCGTTTGAATATCGTGTAGGTACTATGACTAGTGACTATGAACTAGGTAATACGCATTACGTGCCGCGAACTGCGAGCATCGACGCCTTGTAATAACTAATGGGATGAAATTATATGAGTAGATATATATTGAGCCGTGTACGTGACACGTGTAACACCCAATTCAATTTTTAATATTATACCTTTAGGTACGTCTTATATCTTTATATTCTATACAAGATGTTATCGCAATAGTATCTATATATCGCAATATGTCCTTAAAATTGGTTGCTTGTAAGAGATCACTCTTTAGTTAAAAGGTCGCCAATTACTATTAGTGTGTCGAATCATATTTTAATATACTATTTTCTAATGTAACGAAGTGTTAATTAATAAAAAATAAATAAAATACAAGGATTTACTTACCAATATTACGGAAGATTTGTCAATTGTACCTACCTACACCCGAAAATATTCAATGAACATATCACTAATACGTTATTAATATACCTACTAATAAGATGTCAAGGTAGCTGGTTCCTAGTCGAGCTGAAGAATAGCTTAGAGTAGAAATTCAAGTCACATCGAACGGAATTGAATCCGGATTCCTGACGAGCGAGACTTCAACTGCGAAACTAACTTACTTCCAATTTCGACATACCGGTATTACCTACTCTAAGCAGACAGACTATTAAATAAGTATCTACTGAATATAACAGCCATTGCATAGGTTGGTTATTATTAACAATAAAGGCTTTTAGCTAAAAACTTCAAAAACCTAAATCATTTTCGTATTTTCGTTTTGTTACTAACTTAAGGCCACAATATAGGTACCAACATCTTTTTTGTTCCAAGAGTAGATATATGTATGAGAAAAAACTACTAATACGCAAAATTGCATAGTATATAGTACGTAAATAAAAATATACATGTAACGCGAGTGGATGACCAGATGCCGGTGGTGCCAGCCACTGTCGGCGATAGTCGCCCGGCTAGACGCACTATCACACGCCACTTAACTTAATCATAACATGTGTATGGCTAGAACTCGCCCTCACTGCGTAGTAAACGCTTATTAGATCTTCTAAACAGTTTTCCAGCGTACCTAATTACTTCACAAACGGGATAATTTACCTGACCATAATCTAATTACTTATAAAAAGTTGTTTGTGCATCTAAACAATACGTATTGAAGCTATGAATGTTGTTCGTTTCAATAAAATAATATACAGGTATTTGTTTTTATGGAGTATAGGAACCTAGTTAAAGCAAGCTCAACACAAATTTAATCTGTATGTTAATAATAGGTACATTTTGTATGACTTATTTTCATTCAGGCAATAAGTCTATAAGACAATATATCTTCGACGACTTATCTACAGGTTTAATCTTACATGTTTATACCGACTTGTAATTAAAAAATTACTGCTGTAATGCAAAAAATACCTACTCACAGCTCTAGAGGTCTAAAAAGGACAAGTCATATAGTTAGCGTCTAGTGTTTAATCATTTTCTATCTGCCGGAGTCTGAACTGATACCGACTTTCCATTTACAACAATTTACGCATTGTTCCACCAACAATATTCATTATACCTAAATAGAGTCCTGAAAGAGTTTATTATCTATATAACAGTAATAGCATTCTCAAATCCATACCTATATTCTTGTCCTATCGCAATAAATAATAATGCAAATCTTATTTAGGTACTGTCATGACTGATTTGTCCAAGAAAATAGAGCTTTAAATCGAAATTTTACAACTTGTTATAAAAAAATATAAAACTTTTTTTTTAATTTTAGGGAAACAGTAAGTACTAGAAAAAAATACCCAACGTGAAAGATGTAGAACATAAAATTTTGTGATGTAAAATTTCAAAATTTCAATTTAAAGCTCTATTTTCTTGGACTAGATGTAGAACAACTGCTACTGAACTATCTTAGTACGTTTAGCGATATCCTCCGACTATAACATTATTTTTTTGCAAATTAAACAAGTGCATAAACAATATAATTAATAATTTCCTTACTCGTGGCTTAAGTGATTATATACCTATGTATTATGTAATCAACATTCTCAAGTGTAGATATTATAGTTAGTGAGAATTAAGATTTCCAACCCTGCTGTTAAATATCTCAATTTAAACTTTCTTAGGTATGGTATCTTAAGATTGCAATTACCATGTGTAAAAATTGACGATGTTTCATTTTCCAATAACTTGTTACTTAATAATATAAGGGTCAGTCTCAGAAGGAACAAAAGATAATCAATAATTAAAACTTTTGAATGGAATTTGTCTAAAACAGTTTAGGATGTGATAAAACACGTGTCATGGGTTTTTATTTACCGATTATTTTCCACAACTTCCGAAGAATTTTATCGCTTATCAGGGGAGGAAACAATGCAAAAATATTGATTCCGCTCTGTCCACTAGTCCCGTTTGAGCGTAGGTTTTGTCATTTCCAGTACAATCTATATTTAACAATTGAATAAAAACTCCTTTAATTATCAATCCAAAATGATTTCCATATAATCTGCACTTATATTATTTATAGCGTGATTAAAATTTGGACTAATCAAAATCACGTGATATTGAAAAATATTTACATTACGTGCATATAAAATGCATCATTGATAGGTAAAAGAACTGTCGGGTAGGTCGGGCAAACAATAGATAAGAGCGAAGAAAGTGAATGATCCATGTATCATAATGTTCAATAAACAGCTTTGTTAATTGATTAATATTTGCAAGCATTTATCTGCTTTAATGCGCAGTGAATAAACGTTAATGCGCCCAAGTGGAAAAAGTGTAAGTGGAAAAAGTGTTTAATGGCAAATCTATGCAACTATGTAATTGGGTATCATCGTCTGTGATAGCGAGTGGTCGCCGAGTGGTGTTATTAATGTGTAGCGATGTTTAGCAGAACACGAGCGGCGCTGGCTGGTAGCGATAATCGCGATCGTCGTTATCGCGCGTCCGTCGCGCTGTCGCTCGGTCGCTCGGCCGCGCCGCGCGCTGCACGCTCGCTCGCTCACTCGAGCCACAACACGCGCCGTACGCGCCGGTCATCGGTTCATCCGGACACATTTCCTTTTTGAATTAAAACATAACTTGTTTTCTATGAATCTGCGCGGATAGACGCGTTATTGAACCTGTGCGTATCAATCGAGCCCACTTTTATTCATTACTTTTAAAATCTACTATGTTTTCACTTATGTTTTATATGTTACAGTAAGAAAATGTATCTAGAAGACAACAGCTTACTTCTCGAAGACCCCTTGCTCAGCGACCAAGTTTTGTTTGAATATTCACCGGCGGAAAGTCTTATACACTTTGAATTACCGTCGCCGGTCAGCGCCGAAATTGAAGATTGGCCCTTCAATGATCTCAACTTTCGTTGCGATGCTTTTGTTAGCGGGATAAATGACACCGACAGGAACAATTACAGCTTCGAGGAGAGTTCTCCAGTGCTATTTGATTTTGAAGACTTAGATAGAGGTATCGACTTAGAAGAGTACCTCTTAGAAGCGTTAAGTAGTGACAAATCTTGTGACACACAACAAAGTGAGTCGGACGCAAGCTTAGAACGGTTATCAGTGTTAGGCATCGACTTGGATACGACTCATACGGTCGATATAGATCAATTACCTACAAGTGTAAGTAAAATTCAAAGTGATAGTTGTGCCATTGAAGAAACAAAAGTGCGATCATGGGGTGAACCGAAGTACTGCCCGGAGCTT
>DWAJ01000027.1:0-65916 GCA_018238005.1 Eurema mandarina | reverse complement strand
AATCCGCATTCAATACGGCTATACAATACGGCAATACGTTGAATCGCCGCTTTGCAAAACGGCCCTGTTTTATAAAACGGCTAGCCGTAATGTAATACAGCGGTTTATACAATCCGCCTGCGACATATATACATGCATAAATGGGGTTAAAACGTCGTGGAGCGGCTAGTATTTTTTAGAATTGCAATTTTTTTCATGATTCTTGGAACCCTTGTAAAGCGAATACAACTCGTACTTGTCCGGTTAATTTTTTAAACATAACGCAAACGTATTCTTTGTGACCGCATGCAAACATCGGTGCAACATACAACACACGTTGAAGACAAACAATTCAATACATTGCTGCCTCGATATGCAAAGTATTGAAATCGCAACCTCCCGAAATTGTCTTACGATAGTCAGATATGTATAATCTTATAAGCCGGCGACATTTTAATAACATTGATCAAATAGAACAAAAGTATGTGGACGGAGCACTCGACTGAGATGAAAGTTAAAAGGGTCGGCGGGCGGCCGCCGTGGGGAGGAGAGGGTTGAATGTCTTATTCCCTCCACAATTCAGAGGTATTTCGTGTTTTTCATACGCAAATATATCCTCGTTACGGAATACTGTGGCATACGTGAGTGTATTGCGTGTGCGCTTAACGTGAACTACTGGATGAGACTCCAGTCGGCTTACCTGGCTACCTGAATGATACACAGTTCAGTTGTAATTACGTCTATAAAAGTGTATAAAATACTGTCATAAAAATGCGAATATTATTTTGTCTCTCTGTCTAATATCATTCAAATTGTAGTTTATAAAATAGTTTTTTTTTTCATACAAAAGCAGAGCTCTGAGCTATTTCAAATAAATATATAATATGTAAATTTACTAGTTACAACTTTTCACTATCACATTGTGAATGAACATGTAATCTATGTAAAATGTCTATTCTTTCATAATTCTTAATTGTCATAATTAAACTTGCCATCCACTAACAGATATTGATTACAATATGGATTAGAAAATTTTAGGTACCAACTTGCAAGACCTATATATTGAAGCAATATATTTATTTAATTATTAAATAGACACTACCAATTTTGAAGTCTGCAGGTAGTTTGAATCACAATATAACACTTAACCATAGATCGGACTATATGGTTCAAAATTCTATCTAGTACACCATACAAGAAAATATTGATATAGTTATTTTTGAAATTCAGAAAGGTCAGTTTTTACCAAGATTCAAGCTTTACACGTGTTCAAGACATGTTTACATATGACCGGTGGTAAATGTATTGTAATACTATGACTATTCTAAAGTGTTACTATATGTCGCCTAGTTAAATATATAATACTTTTGATTTTGACTCTGACTTCAAGGGCAAGTGATGAGGACTTTTTAATTGATTAAAAAAAACAGTTAATTATTGCGCATATTGCACTGGACCAATTTGCTGCAATTCAAATTACTTTCAAAATAAAGATAGACTATCATCAAACAAGGAACTTTCTTGTTTCTGCAGACAGTTTTCACATGTACGGAAGTACATACTTTACATCAATTTCCTTAACTTCAATTTCATTTCAAAACAAACTCTTTACACACTGTCAACAAACTCATAATATTCATGTGCGAGGGCTTAAAAAACAACTTTACTTTCCACCTCAAGGAAATTTATTTTAGTTTAATTGGCAAAATTATACTTTAAAGTCTGTTATCAGTTTAAATATAAATTTAAATTGTTTATCATTTCATGTTCTATTTGATAATTTATCAGATCATAAAAAAAAAACAAGAAAGATAACCTATTTAAACCATTGAGAACCAACTTTAAACAAAATGAGCCATTTGTTGAATAAGCTAAAAGATGTTGCACAATACTTATTAACAATACTTCATAATGTATGTATTATTATAAATCTTATAAGTCATGCAGAAAAAAAAATCATTTAAATCCCTTCAAACGGCTTTAAAGATCTAAGCATACATAATGACGAAAGGACATTGCAAAGAAACTTTGAAATGTGCCATTTAATATTAAATATTGTTCAAATACTTGTGTAGAAACCTAAATGGAACAAGTTAAATAAAAAACAAAATCTATAGGTATATATAAAAGAAAGTTGTGTTAGTTACACCATTTAACTATATAAATCAATAACGGCTCAACTGATTTGGCTGAAAATTGGTAGGGTACATCCCTACACTTTAGAACCAGGAGGATAAACATAGGATACTTTTTATCCAGTTTCCAGGGGAATATTTTTTTATGGAAGTAAATTGGACGGAGTCGCGGGCTACAGCTAGTATTAAATATAAAGAAGTATCATAGTTGCATTTAAAAGTTGAACTTTTATAAATTTTTTAAGTAAAATATGATTGTTAAGAAAGTTTTATGAATACTATATAACAGTAATCTATAAAGTATAAATGAGCACAAAAAACTTTTATTCATTCATTCATTGAAAAATCGTTATTCAACTGTATTGTTTGTTCATGTGCTCTTGTTTTATTTATTGAAGTTTCACACAAATAGAACCATATTTTAGATATATCTAAGCACTAAAACGGTGTTTCGATATGATTTTATTTGTAAGGTTACACAATTGATTACTCGTTATTTTATGTTCTTATTTTGGTTATATTTATGTATCCATATTTTATTTCTAAATACTAATTATGTCAAAGCCTAATAAGCTTAATGTAATATATTCAACCTTACCTCATTTTGATCAAACTCTTGGAGGTATCTATCATTTCGTTGTTTCTCATACATAGCCCGAGCCAGAGCACTCCTTGGTCTGTACAATCCATTCAATCCAGACCCACTTGCCATGTCCTCATATCTGATTCTCTTCTCTAATGGCAAGCTTAGCTCCCAATCAATTAAATCAAAATGTTCATGTTTTGGACAAGATTCTGAGTATTCCTTAACACAATAAGAGAAGGAAAAGGTTTTTAAACATCTGTATTCGAATATTATGGATAATGAATCATCTATTATTGTTAAATATAACAAAAACCAAATCAAAACAGTCATTTAAAATCTGAACAAACTTGTTCAAATACCTTTAAACTATTGATCTTATGATATAATACTTCTTCCAATAAGATTAATAAGAAAGTTTCATTGTAACTTTAGTGAAATTATTGTAAATTTTAAAAGCAATACCATATTTTAGTCGAAAAATTGATGAAGGCAGAAAGTACAAGTAAACGTCAAATGTCAATGTCAGGTTCATCGTTCAGGAACATAGCACATTGAAAAAATAAAAAGAGGGCGTTTGTTTCTCCTTAAAGGAGCTTTTATAGAGACCTAAAAGCTAAAAATAATTTCTTTAAGAAAGCTTATCGGCTTGGTATTGTCTATTAAATTAGTGCTAATAATAAGCTATTTTTAACAATTAGTCTGTGCATCTACGTGTTGGGGGGATTTAATATGATTGTAGCTTCTTTATATATATAATATTAATAAATTAACTTCAGTTAATCGAAGGAATTGTACTAACCCGCTTTTGTTTAGTTTCCAAAGCACCTCGTATAACAATTTCACGAAGAACGGTACTCATCATTTTGCTTTCACTCTTTAAGAACAAGAAACTACCACTTATAATATCAATTATTGATTTAAATAAATTTAGGGGAAATTACCACGCACTTTATGCTATGTAGCTGGTTGAAATGAATAGAGAAGGAAAATTTGTATTTAAATAAATGTTTTATTTAGAAAAGGCCGATATTTACAATTAGTTCGGCCTTGGCCGTGACCGTCCGTTCACTGTTACAAAGCTAACCGTTCACTCTACGGTTGAAATAAAAATAATACAAAAGACTGAACCAAGTATTTAATTTAAATTTCTATTTTAGGGCTATAAAATAGTCAATAGGAACAATGGTGTTTTTTTAATCGATTTAAAATGTTTAATCTGTGATAGAAAAAATGTAAAGTAAAGCGTTATTTATCTATTTAAAATGAGAAAAAGTCCGCTGATTTTTTACTAGTACCTACATAATTAATTTATTTTACATCCTGGTGAGTAGTATAAAGTCTGTAGATATATTATCGTAAATAGATTTACTTAGTAGTATGTTTTTTACAAAATTAAAAAATACAAGTACCTTTAACATAGTTTTAGTGTTTCTAATTAATGATAGTTATAAATTGAAAATCATAATCGTCATTGAATAAAAATAGAACATGAAGGTTCTACTACTTTCTCTGTTATTTTGGTGAAGTTACGGGTTACAGCTCTTAAATAAATATTACTTATTTATAATTATCCCTTATTATATATACTAATATAGGTAAGTATTCTCTTAATAATACAATTTAATGAAATATATTCATTAGCAGTTTTCAAATTTTCGTATTTCCGATCTAAGTAGTAATATTCAGTAAAATTAAAAAGGAGGTACTTACTGATTTTTCTATTTTAGGTATCTTCAATCGATGAAAAGCGTAAGTTGGTCTTGGCAATTCCATTTTACAATTAAAAAAAATAAAGGAAAACACGTCGATGCAGCGTGAAGTGAGCAAAATGAGCCGTAACTATCGTGAAGATAGCAAGATATACAACGAGATAAAGTCTTGTGATATGATGCTTCTTATCAATTATCGTAGGCCTTAATTCTTTTTTTCAATGATTACGATTATGAGAAGTCTATATTTACTTTGTTGCATAAATTGGTATGAGTGGATAAGGATATATTATTATGTTTAGTAACGGAATATTAACATGGTATACAAATTAATCTTCACTTAGATTAAATAATCGTTTTGGATGTAAAAATAGGAATCGGATTAATTTAATTCTGTAAAAAATACAATAATTAATTGTTCGGCTCATTATAAACGTGTGACGTCATTAATGAAGTAAAAGAACAAAACGATTATAATTTCATTTAATTTGTATAATTCCGTTCAATATGGTTTTCGATCGCGCGCCGGTCGCCCGAAGCGCTGCCCTCGCGACCGCGCCGCACGCGGGACATTTAAAATAATTACAAGCCATCCGAGAAACGTAACAGCCAGTATTTTGAGACCATTACTTATTTTTAATTCCAAAAAATAACTTAAAAGCACACACTTAGACCTCTGTTGTATACTACTAATGATTCCGAATCGTAATGTTCAAGTTATTTCATTAAGGGACGTAAAAGATAAAAGGTTGACCGTTTTTAGATTTTTTGGTGGTTGCGTCAGTCTTCGGTATATAATTTCTGGTACATTAGACAGCTGTTACCTATCAGTCCACAAGAAAAGCTCCAAGGCATATTAGTATTGTATAATTGTACATATCGTTGTGACGGGCGAGTGTTCTAAAACAAAAGCAAACGATCAGTTTAATTTAAATCCGTGCTCGTAGTTTTTGCACCCTCAACCGCATTCTCACAGCGGCGAGACTTGATGCACTTCACTTCTGATTGGATCATTACCGAGTTCATCATACCCCGTGCGATCCTCGGGCGCAGACAGAGACGACTGTATCCTCTTGTATCGAAAAGAAAGAGCTGGACGCACCACAAGCACATCACCCAGGAATTATTTCATATCATGATTATTGGAACTTTATTGCACTCCGTAACTAACAATTGACATTAGGAAATGCAATTTTATATTGATTTCGTAATCTCGGCCGTCGTTTATTTTTATCAATGTAGCAAATCTTTCTATGATTTGCGGCTAACCATCGTGCAGGTTGGTTGTTTTCTCGCGGTGTGCGTTCTCAGAAAATGTCATTAAAAGCTCGATAGGGGATTAAGTTGGCTTAAATTTTCACGTAGCTCGGCAGGAAATCGGTTTAACAGTCACAAAGGGTGAGAAGAAACCGAGAAATTATCTTTTCGTCGGATTCAAAACCGCTAAATGGGGCAATTACACGTTACAGATTGAATTATTGAGATATCAAAATGTAATGATTTTTCACACCGGCCGGAAGGTGTCGCGGTGATCACGTACGAGGCGTTCTACGATCATCAGTGATTTCGGCATGATTATAGTCATCACGTTTCTAATAAAAATCCCTCAGCTGGACATCTACCTCGCTGGGTAACCACAGTTATTGGTCTTAATGGTCAATGGCCAATGCTTTGTTAAATTTAATTGTGTATAAAATCACAACCATGGTAGTCATTCGATCGTGCTTAGGTACCAAATATGTTAGATATAATTATAAATGTAATTATCTGTAATTATATCACATTCACGTATAACATTTTTGCTTTGAGGCAAATGTAGAAAATTACCTCAATTAAAATAATTTAACTTAATATAATTACCAAGCTCTTTCGATCTGCGTTGTAGGTAGGTACTTGTTCATGCTATCGCTATTCGCAGCATTTAAATAATCGAATGAGTCCTTATAAAGTAGTTTAATATTTTATAATCAAATTTTCATTTAAAATCTTATAGTGGGTACATTTCAAGAACTCTAAACAGCAGGCTTTTTACGATAAACGATAAACTAGTAACCTAAGTCTGATTAAACAAAATTTTCCCTTTTACTAATTTTTCTCATTAACAATTTGACATAAATGTTAAGGTTATAAGGTTAATTTTTACAAAACACTAAACCTTAAAGACTAAATGATTTGGTTTAGCTAATAGAAATCATTGCATGATTGTATTTGCGCAAAAGTAGTACAAATCATATAACATATGTATATTATTTGAAATACATATGCGTAAATAGATTAAGAAATCCATACCACAATTTCTGTTATAGACCGGCCTGCCGCCCGACCAACTGTGGTATCGTGATGGAAATGAATTAAATATAATTCGAATAATTGAAGTCTGTACAATAAGACAAAGGGATAAGCGGCCGATGTGGCTATGAAGGATTCAATTCGAAACGTGATGGGATGCTTCATTTCATTTAACGTTGCTGTGTTCAATAGGAACAGATACTCATGCCGATGTAAGTATTGAAACGTTTGTAATTTATGTATATATACGAATTTAGTAAGGTATATTCGACTCTATCAATTTGTTAATACATACATTCAAAATTATTATCTTGATACAAGATTTTATTGTTTTGAATTAGTGTCCCTGTTTTTTGAAAATTACTAATGATAAGATTATGTTTTCCTCTCGTAACGACGCAAATGGCCGTAATCTTTTTGTTATAAGATGATTTGAAATTTTGAGTACTTATGTTAATAAATAATCTGCTTTTGGAAAGTAGTCTCTAGTTTTATAATATCGGATCGATAATAATTATTCAGACTATGTTAGGTACCTAAATTATTGAATATTAAAGTATTAAATCAACAGGAACCATAAATTTATACAATCTAGTTTTTAGGACCATCAATAAGACTTTTTAAAGACATTAATTAAAAAATAACTAAAAAGAACAAAAAAGTAATTGCATAAATAAAACTACAAAAGAATGGAATGTTTCGTAGATAAATTCCATTAGAAAGCAAAGTGCTTTGTTATAAATTACATCAAGTATTTTTATTTTAGACGAACAATGAAGTCTTTGTCGACCGTCATCTTTGACATTCTCAGAGTCTACATTATTAGTGCATTTTAAAATATCTATGCATCGGAGCACCTTTTAATACGAGTCCAACAGAAATGCATTTGAGAATATAATAAGGGCTTAAAATCGTATCTCATTACTTAGTTTAAACCGCAATGATCGTAGACAGTCTAAGAAATATGGAGAAATATAACGTTGGAAGTAACATATTTAACTAATCTAAAATGAGCTTTATTTGCATTAGAATAACGTTTAAAATTAATTGATAATGTTTTTAGTTGAGTGGTTTTTAATGTTGCAAATTTTATGCAGAGGCTTTGCTAGATACCATAATAATTAAAAAGAAAATTGACGTCTGAGTTTTACAAACGTGTTGAAAGTTTATGCACTTAAAGCGTTTGCGTCCACGTACCCTATACGTGGACGTATAACCACTTATGATTCATAAGCTCTCTAGCTTTTATATGTACCTAAGCTATACAAGAATTACTTGTCTATTGATATTGAGAATTTGTTTTATACTGAACTGAAATAATACTTTTAAGATGAAGTAAACTAAAATTATAGTTAATAAAACACGTATCATTTTTTTATAAATTAATCTAAATAATAAATCTTAAATCAATAGTAATAAAATAAATCAGCAATAGCGAAGCAGATAAACAAAATTGACATCTGCATAAACAACACGTATTTTATTGATTAATCAAACCCACCTTTCTCACCTTAAGCTGTCATCCCCACTTATTTACTATCACAACGTGGTGCATAATTGCAATAATCTCCGCATATTTCCTTCCAACGCGTCGAGATTACAAAAACAAATTGCAAGGCATTCCACTCGGATCATCGTACGCGAATAATTAAGGCTCAGTAATAATTACAGACGGTGCTTAAAATGCAAATGTTGTCGCCCCGAGTGTCTTCAAGATGTAATGTATGAGAATTGGGAACGGATAAGGGCACGAGATTTACACCTCCAACTGTCAAGCTGAGAGTTTACCGTAAGCACGCCGTTTAGTTGTTTATTTGGTGATTTATGAGTGCTTCTTGAGGTCGTTGACCTTTCTATCTAGCGAGTGCTTAAAATTAATTCACATTTTATATACATAAATCTATTTCTATATACTACACTTAAACAGATTAAAGCATATAATTACTATTTATTTTTTTTTAGTGCTTAATCTCTTAAAAAAGGGTTTCTAGAAGAATTATGTCGGGAAGACGAAAAGTGTGTTTCACTTTACTGCTGTGAGTACTAGAAATTTACATACATTGTATATTTAATTGTATGCCTGCACAGATCAAGTATATAAGTTAGTGCATCAATTTGCATTAATTATTTTCTTTTGTTTGTATGATACAAAAAGGTAATACCTACAAATGTAACACGATAGGTACTTAAGTCAACAATAATTTGCAAAATATGAATTCACCCTTTGACAAAACCAAAAGGTACCTATAAAACAAACGAAATAAGTTTGCATTTTTTGCTGACAAGTCCAATCAGTTAATAGTGGGAACGTCGTCATTTGCGCGCCATTACCTACTGATTTTTGTTTCCCATTTCTTTTTCTGCAGTCAAAGGTGTGGGATGATTCACTGAGCAAAATTTTTGATACTAGTCGAGTATTAAGAAAAGGTTAAAACTATAAAAAAATTGCAGGCAACAGGTCCTATTCTTAAAAACTTGATATAAATGTATCAGACTCAACTAGTAGTCAACTGCGAAACTATTAAAAAGTCTATCAATAAAAAATGTTGTTATTAAAATAAATATTAACTAATAGCTTGGTGTCATCGGCATGGTTTTATACATGTTTTAATCGTTGTCTACCTTGTTGTACCTGCTTATGCCAGTACTTTTGCTTGGAAGAGCAACAAACGTGAAACAAAACAACGAACGAATATATACCGCCTCATAAACTTCCGCATTTTTAATATTAGCAAGGATTAAAACTGCGGTTTGCAATGTCGTGTTCACCACGAATGATTTTTACTTAACAACTCTCCTATTATCTCGTAATGGAAATAAATTATAGCTTTCAATTTGTTATGTTAACAAGTATCAAGAAAGTAGATGAGCAGTAGCGAATTATTGGACAAATTGCATTAAACGTCAAATGTTGTGACTGTAATTTAAAAAGGCACGACAATACACGTTACCCGTAGGTTTCGACGTCGCTCACAATGAATTCAAACGTAAAGCAATTCACGAATTCCTTATTTTTACGCTATCATTTCTAAGGAAAACGCTTTTGTGCGAGCGGAGAAATAAGATAACAAATCCTGTTTTCCGAAGGAAGTGATTTAATACAAATTATTATTAGCGACATAAATAACGTTGTATGGGGGTAAGGCTGGCAGAGGCTTCTTAATAAGTAATAAAGGGGTCATCATTTATAGAGGAGCACACGGAATTAACCCGTGGACATGTGGCGGAAGGTGTTACTATAATATTAGTTTATCATTCTCTGCTATATTAATACATATAAATCAAATGCGAATGTGGAATTATTTGTGCAGTAATTTTATGTTTCCAAGGATTTAATGTTTTGATTTTTAGTAATATGTATTTTGTAAAAGGCAAATGGAATATTTTTAAGGAATTGGAGTTAAACCATTTTGTGTTTTAGATATCATCTAATTAGTATTAAAATCCCTTACTACATCCTGGTAAAGGAAAATCGGTAAACATTTGAAACCTTCACTTCACCTTTGATTGTATTATATCGTCTGAGGTTAAAGATTTTTATTCTCAAAAAGATAGCAATTATCGCTTACTTGAGAACATTAAATTATAAGGTACAAACTAATAGCTAATAGGTCGTCATTCAAATTTAATTTACCCACTCACTGCATTACATCGTCTTCTATGGTTTAAATTGTGTATAAAAAATAAAGATAAAAAAAAATTGTTTATATCGGATGCTATTCATTTATCTGTTTATTAGTACCGATCGCACGTGCTACCAATACATGAACAACAAAATTATGATAGTGTGTTATTGATATTATAACGAAAAATATTTTCTATTTTTTCTGTCGTTCCGGATATTAAAAGAACATAGTACAAATACGATAATAACCATACACTAATAATTGTCATCTTTTATTTACCACGTTCGTAAATTGCTTTAAAACGTCGGCTTTACTTAAAAATTAAAAAGGCAAAGAGACGGATTTCTAAATGGTTACTTTAAGATTTTACTATTTCTTTTTTTTTATTACTCATTTCATTTTTACAACGATCAAATTGTATTAAAATGATCACAGTGCGGAAATAATTTTGATAGGTTCAAAGCTAAAAGGGTTGGCGCGGCGCACAGGCTGCCGAAAGTGTAATTCCTACAAAGCTTCCGCAGATCCCATTACAGTGCTAATCGGCAGAGTGCGGCTGCTCTAAATATCGCTTTTACGCGTATTTATCGAACCATAAATAACAACTCTATGAAAATATAAATGCTTCCTTTTTTCTATCGTTTTTCAGGATCGCGTTTTTTTCATAGAGTCAAAAGCTTGAACAGACCACTTTCGCATTATGGAATTGCCAAAACTCCATTTGAATTGTGGCTGCACAAGGCCTAACTTCGTCACGGTTCAAACAATTTTAGAACCTTTACTGTTGCAATAGGATACAAATTCCGTTTTTTGGGTTTCGTATTTACGTCATTTTAATAAATACTGTCGGCAGTGAGCGTAGAAATGAGATATTTTGGTAGTATTACGCAAATTGGATAGCTTTCAACACTCAACGGAGTAGGTTTCGAAGTTTCGCGGGAAAATTGAATTAAAAATATCATAAGATATGAATATGTACGGAGACCGTAATGATGTTGGTTTGCTCGAGGCCCACTTCAGTAACAAAATTGCGATTTGGAACTGCACTACGAAACTAAATTGAATTGCCTAACTCTAAGCCCTTGGTTATTTAAAGTTTCCTAGTTTGCCTTTAAATGGGATATCCTGTGTTCTGTAGTCTAACTGCTTATATGACAAGATCAAAAGAAGAATCAAAATAAAAAATTGAGAGGTAGGTAATTAGGATTGATGCTTATTTATATTTTAAATGAATAGTTAGCAAATTATATACTTTTAGTGATTGGATGATAGACAGAATAACTAGGTACCTACAAGAAAAGGTATTTAAGTTATTCATTTAATTTTATAATTTACATATTTGTGTACCTATAGCGGTACCTTCTTATATTTAAGTTAAACAAAAAGAAGATGTTTCATAGGTAATGTAAGTAATGACGTTCAAATCTCCTTCGTTATAAACAATGAGGCGAACGCCTATTTAGTTGTCCAGGAGATGTTTGTATAGAAAATAGGAACTTCTACTCATATTATTTTCAATAGCTAAACCTTATTTGAATATGTAGCTATGCGTACCATTGCAGAATTATAATACAATATTTAAAGAAACGGATTTTGAAAAAAAGTGTTTGGAAGTTGACATCTTATATGAGTGATTTTAGATTTTAAAAATAAAATTTAATTATTTATCTTCATTATAATTTTAAATATAGGTATTTAAATAAATAAATTTTATCAGAAATGTTTCGTTGTGCGAATATATTAATTTAAATGCTATTTTAATATATAAATAGGTTTTAGCTACCCACCAGCGATCATGTACGCTCATACCCAAAAAATAGCTGCTCTTTAATATGGACGTTTTAATAACGATATGTATTCTCAAATTTGAGATGCAGCAAAAAACCGAAGCGCGCTATAAAAAGCGTCGTCAGTAATTTTGTTAATTACATACGGCAAAGTAAAATTAGCCGAACCGACCGACTACTTAAGCGTGGGATGAAGACACACATACGTAAATAATTGTTTCATAATAAAATCAAAGATAATCTTTTTCGGAGCGGATTCCGGCGAACGCGCACCATCACATTATGTTTAAGACATCGACAGCTATAATTTCTGTTCAATCAAGATTTAATTGTTTTAATGAGTGTACATGCGTGAATGGCCGGCCCAATTATTGTTTATTTTTAATAGCCCCAAGTGGTTTTTATGTTCGCAACCAGGCACGCATGGCGGCCCGAAGCGATCATTTTCATTATTTTAATAATGTAAACTTCCAATAATAATTTACAGTGATTTGGGGTTAAACACGTTAAGAGATATTTATGAATTCCTCGAGAGGTCCGAAATGTGGCTAACTCTGTAATTTGATCCTCCGTCAAGGGCGCCTTTCGTTTTCTTTGCTCTAATTAACCTCATCAAAATTTAGAATATCGTATGGATAATTAGTATTGTAAGGTTACTATCGTAATTCGTAATGCACCAAGCTTCAGTTGAAGCAACAATTTATACTAATGTATTATTTGTAAATTGAACCCAGTATTCGTTATATACCTACACACAATTATCTGAAACTATCGATATCGCGTTATTCGTATTTTTTGGTATTGGATAGCTTAATCCACGCGAAGTGGTCGTCTGCAGTGGAGTGAGTTCCACTTACTTATACCTAATTATAAGTTGATACATTGATATATTTATTTATTTATAATTAAAAGGGGGTTTCAATTTATGCATTGAAAATCGAAAATTATATTATACTTAATAATAATAATTTAATGATAAAAATGACCCTCACTAATAGTAAGTCTATTGGAACAAACAAAAACACGAGTTAAAGATAACAGTCTGATTGTCAATTGAAGATGTCATTATGAATGCTATTGATAATTGGGCGTCAATTGCCACTAATTTCGAGCAATTATAAACAGCTGCGTCTCATAAATATCTACCTATTTGATTTGGATATGAGGTGAAATATTTTTAAGAGTTTTATGACGTCAAGTCAATCTTTTAAAGTAAATTTTATGTAAAACTTAAGGAATAAATACTTGAAATTAAGCTTTAATTCGTTATATTTTCAAGCACTACGTGGTCCGAAAATGTGTTTTAAAGATGGTTAATGACTAAGGTACGTTTCACAATTTTGCTCAAGTTCTTACTAATAATATTATAATTAACTAGCTGTTGCTCGCGACTTCGTCCCCGTCGTATCTATTTCTATTATAATGTTATAGTGAGTCAATCTTAGAAGATAGACATATACTGTCGCGGACTTTTTAGATCATTTAAAGAGGAATAATTCTTTCATACATATTATTTTTGTATCTTTAACCGTTTTAGCAGCGCACGCAAAGGAAGCCCTCAAAGAATAATTTGCCCCGTTTTTTTCCATATTTTCCATTATATCTTCGCTCCTATTAGTCGCAGCATGATGTTATGTAGCCTAAAGCCTTCCTTGATAAATGGTCAATTCAATAAATAAAGAATTTTTCAATTCGAAGCAGTAGATCCTGAGATTAGCGCGTTCAAACAAACAAACAAACAAACTCTTCAGCTTTATATATTAGTATAGAGTATAGATAAGAAATTATCTCCGTCACTGATTTTTGCACAATAATATTAGTAAAAGCTATTCTAAACTCTATATATGTATAGGTATGGCTGTTAAATTTCTGTATGTCTTTACAAAAAAAGAAAGTAAATATTATATGTAATGTACACCATATCTAGCAGCCACAACAAAAGCTCTGCTTAGCGTTGAACTAGATGGCGCTGTGCTAAAAATAAACGTCTCGAACTATTATAATTATAATTACGTAATATGAGGAAAGATATGCTTTGTTTTTACCATTGAATGTATTTTCAAACTACTAAGGTGAAACCACGGAAAAATTTGTAACCAATATAGTTAAGTTAAATCTCGCTAGTGACTCGTCAAATAAGCCCATAATTCGCATATCTAATACAATATGAATGAACAAAGCAGTGTGAATTATGATCTCCAAAGGTTTAATAGTCGTGAAGTTTATAAGTTAATCTTGCTGCGGGCTGATGCAAATTTCATATTATGCTTTTACACTGCGCCTTATTATATCAGCAATTTTCGCTCTGTTTTGTTACGGTGTCTTGTAACCTTGTAGGGATAGCAAAATGTCGACATATCCATTTCATAAAAGGTCTGATTTATTATTTTTAACCTACTATAAATTAGTTTAAATATATTGTAAATGAAGCAGTTAAATAAAATGTGAATTGTTTTAAGCTTTCAATATTTTTTATAGAGGTTTTTTTAACGCTTTAGTACCTACTTATATGAAATTATTCTATGTATTTTTGTTTGTTTTTTCGCTTATCAGCCCTATAGTCAGTCACTGTTAGTAAAACAGTTTGCCTTAGGTGCCTATCGTTCTCTCTAACTACCAATTAGTTCACTGATCGAAGCGACAAGTTTCGATTCTAAGTCCATTCCCAATAATTATCGAGATTAAAATGATTTATAATAATAATTATTTACGCTTGAAAGATAAGGTTTTTGTGTCTGTATAGATAATTTAGTTGTAATATAATATGATTCACATAAAATAATTGCGAAATTAAAAAAAAATAGCAATGATCAAAACCTCAACCTGACAGCATTATCTCTTAATTCCATTTTTTCTATACAATATGTATTTGAATTAACTGAACCTTACGAAGCTAAATGAAAATATAGCAGTTAAGTGCTTTAACACGAGCCGTGGAAATACGGTCTAATATTTGATCGTCACGACGATGTTTACGAATGCATTACATTGTATGGCGCACGGTGTTCTAACGATATCACATAGAATAGTTACATAGCTATACTGATATGATGTTATGCGGAAATTATTAAGCCAAATATTTAGGGACTACTGGTATATGTTTCCAAATAAGTATCACTACATACATACGCACAAAGTCGATTTTGTTGTTCGTCTGTAATACATCTTTAATACCAGGCAATATATATTTTTTAATAGAGTGATACGTAGAAGACGTGCAAAATATGCATGGAAGCGGGTTTATAGTAAAATAAAAATTTAACAAAGTTCAGTTACTTTGCGCACTCAATATGTAATCATTTGATTGTATGATTTCAGCACGAGCCGTTTCATAGCCCAAAAACTTAAGTAGATATTGAAGAGCGAACTGTATCCCAATCCCATTAACCGCCAACCGAACAAACAGCATTAAGAATAAAATTGACCATTTTACTAAAAGCGTTCAAACCTCGATTAGAAGCAATTGTAATAGTGACGCCGTAGAAATATATATAAGAGTTGCCTCCATTAGACGAGAGTTAATCTCGATGACGGAACACATTACTAGCGGCGGTAATGAGCTGAGCGTGAACCGCTAGCGAACAATTTACAAACTCCTAAAGGCATTTGGAAGTATTTCGTTGGCCCTAGCGTAGCCCTAGACCGCTCGGGTCTCAGATAATAGCAAGAAACAACACGCTGCCACAGTGACGGATAGCAGTGGGAAATCGACGAAGAATTCATATCACAATTGTTGATATTATTTAGGTCATAGCGAATACAAAACAACTGCAAGTATTGTAGAAAATAGTACTCAGCGGGAGTTTGTATAACAAGTAATATTAAGAATTTCAGCTATTGTCAGTATTCACACAAAAATAAACTATCTATTTTATAATGTAAGGTAGCAAAAAATTCGATTAATTTAACAAATTTAATTATATACATATTATCATTTTTTGTTAAGCAAATTCGGCTGTTGAATATAGATATAATGTTGTTAATCTACGAAGTAATTGCTATACCCAATTATGTTGATTGCAGTGTACTTTTCTTTGTTTATGCTAAGGTAAATGTAGGTAATGTTAAACTTAGCCCGAAGCAATGATTAGTGGTTTTATGAAAGTTCCAGCTATTTGCCATAAGTGGTACACTAAGCAATAAATACGAGGCACTGACACCTTAAATTTCAAAATTTAGACGACTATAAAGTTCGTTGATGCAGGAATGATAGAAAATTAGCAGGCTATTCGGTCGGGATGAAGTATGATACGCCGGAGGCAGTTCTCGGACTACGAACAGTACTGTAAGAATCTACGTACAAAACGTATCGACTATCGGCAATTCTTAGGGACTGTGCGACGTGCGCGTCGCTCTTAATCACGTGAGGTATACTTGAGGGATTTGATTTATCCTCCGTAATTATCGGATCTGTTTTGCATCTCTTGTTATAACGTTACGATAATTTAGGTCTATTACATCGGGTTCTAAGCGGTGACCGAACGCTAGCCGTGCAGCGATTGATAATAATCGCTCGCGAAGTATAATGGCGTACACCCACGGGTAATTATTGTTGTGCAGTCGTGAGATCGTGAGCCGCGGAATGGTAGAATGCATCTCCTTCGGGGGTTGTGCTGTAAACCAACACGGCTTCGTCGGCGTAAATAACTGATCGCTTTCCTATACTAATGATAGTGCCAATACCGTTGATCAGCTTAATCGAGATTCAATAATTACTGTTATTTATAATCGAGTAAGGTCCACTTCAATAGGTCATCGTCGTTCCGATCTCAGTAATATAAAGTTTTATAGAATTTGAACTTATAATAATTATAATTAAAATTGGTTTGGTATTTTGTTAATTCGCTTGCAGAAATGTAATTTAGGTAGATATTTAGCAAATGTTGCTAATATGGTTAGCTAGATAAATATAAAATATAAAGTAGTCGATAGTAAAGTCGAAATAAACACATATTACACACATTATACATTTTATTAAAGGCCAAACAATCAAGCCATAGTTCAAACACTTTCAGGGATCAACGCACGAACTGCAATTATATGTGGCGATGAGAAATGTAAATTCACCGAAGCAATAAAAGTTTGCAGTCGAATTTGTTCAAAGTTACAATGAAGTCATTCCTTTGTCTGGAAGATCCAGCCGGAGGGTTTTATCCGTATGTACGGGTACGTCGCATTGACGTTTGGTCACGGGGAATAGATGCTACACTCTTGCAAAGTTTAATAGGCCATCGTGGCCGAGGGCTCCGTTATTCCTCACAGCTAATGATTGGCCGGCATTAGCTCTCGACTGTTCCGTGCGATTATTGGATCTAACAGATAATTTTATATCGTATTGTCCTGGAGCGTAAAATTTTCCGATGTTATTACGAAGAGTGCTCGATGTATCTCGGTTCTGAGAAAGGGCCATGATTACGGACCAATTAGTATCTAAGTATAAATAATTAAAGAAGGATCTAGAAAAGGCACAAAGGAAGTTTACTTTTCGTATACTATTAAATATGATAGTGCATAATAATGATTTACAGATTTATTTATTTTACTATTCAGACTTCTTACCAATAAGGTATTACCAATTATTTTTTACCAATATATCAGTGCAATAAGTATTCATTCAAAGGGTACCTTATCTATATATTTATTATCTTTATATTTAAATTCTCAGCTAAGATTGTTAGTAGAGATATGACTATACTAACAATCTTAGTACTTACCGTTCCGCCAGGACAAGAATTTAACATTTGCTGTACCTATAAATTGGTGGAACCTGGAATCGTTATTCCCACAACGGCTATCAACACAAATTATGAATAGAATAATCGTTAGGTGTGAGGCTAGCACGACGCCATTCTTCTCGTAATGAGCGCTAAATCAAACAAAGGCATTAACGTGTCACTGCGACCTCGGTAACGGTTTCTTTTGAACCCATTATGGCTATAAATCCATATTTATTCTAAACAATATTATTTGAGGTTAAGTTTGTTAGTTCGTGTAAAACAAATAGATATTTCACGTGCGGTTTTGGGGTTTAATATAGTAATATATTATAATATAGTGTAAAAGATAAAATATGGAATTGTTTTTTATTTTATTTTTATACAGATGTAGATTAAAAAAGGTACCTAAGTATTGAAAGCAAGTAATTTCTTTGAGTTTAGTGTTGTATGCCAGGTCTTTAATAGAACTTCGCAGAAGAGTCTGCTAAGGTGCTGCCCACTGCTGCGAGACGATGCGTAGTGGAGCTAGTGGACGGTAGCAATCCAACATAACCATGTTTTTTTTCCTGAGGCCTATTGTCATACTAAGAGAATGATCAGATTATATAAAGGCTTAAAGGTTTATCTTTTTCAAGACTTCGGTTAGGAAATGAGACATAGTTACCTTATTCATTTTATTGAAGTAAAAACAATCAAGCCTTAGTTCAAACACTATATTCAGTTATCATCTATGTGTATCAACTATAGCCGACAACATTAAAAAGGCTACAATTAATTTTATAAACATTGTTGCAGAAAATTTTTATTATAAATTATAACCTGTTAAGCTAGTGTTATTTTGCCACAATTGCGCTGCTTAAAGCTATTCATAGACGATTTATTTATAAACCATTCTCATTGTTCAGGTCTACTAGCCTTTTACGAAAATACTTTTAATCATTGTTTATTCTAGAGCTTAGAATTATTTATTACTTGAAGGGTAGGTTAAATAAGTCAGTTAATGTTGTTTTTATTTAATGTATTTTAAAAGCTTACCAATAATATAAACGCAATATTTTGAGGGCGCCTTTGTTTCTTATTAGGAAAAGCTATAAAAAGATTTTTTTTTAATTTTTCGCTCGATAGTAGGTTATACTATAGATTAACATATAGGACATAATATAATAACATATAGATGAAGATATAAAATATACCTTTTCATCCCAGTACTTCAATGTAGACTCAAAGTAGCTTTTTTAAGTAAAAGAAAAAAAAGTTATAACATGGTGGAATGTTTTATAGTATGTGTAAATAATGTTTGTTTGTTTGAACGCGCTAATCTCATTTTTTTATTCAATAGACAATTTATCGCGGAAGGCTTTAGGCATTTACAGTTGCTTTAGGTTTTACATAACATCACGCTGCGACTAATGGGACCGAAGAAATAATGGCAAAAGAGGAGACGAAGTCGCGAGCTACGGCTAGTTATAAATATAGCTTAATTATAATAATATGTTGCAAGGTGGCAATAATTTCTTTTTTAATTTATTTTCCAATAGTAGATTCGATTAGTCTGAAGGTGCCTGACATCCCGAGATAGAAGTCTGACATACCTAACCCATGCGCCAAGCCTGAGCCCCAATAATGAATATTCTATAACATTAACACATTTTCCCATTATTGTACAGTAGGGAGATACATCATATAGGTAATACAAATACTTGCGGTACTTCTGTTTATTAAAATAAAAATACCCAACGGGGCACAACGTTCTAGCATCACATAATGAAAGCTATCTTAACTGAGCATAGTAACTATTCCTCTATAGCCATTGAAAATGAATTACATGTATTTGATTCATTAGAGCCTATGTTAAATCGCCGTATTTGTCTTTTCGATGTGATATTTAAGCAAACAAAACAAAACACCCGTATCTTAACATTGATCGCGCTATCGTCCTGAGCGCCGTCAATAGCGATCGGAATTAGAAATCGTGTAAATCGTAACAAAGTCAAGCAAGGGGTTGAAGATAAAAGGAGGGGTCGTAGGTCGGCGAGATAAACACGGGGTGCTCAATTTGTACAACTACACAAATGCACAACTAACCCTTCGATGTCCGAACGGGGTGCTTTGGATCGCGACGGCGAAATTGGCT
Source organism: Eurema mandarina (assembly GCA_018238005.1). NCBI lineage: Eukaryota > Metazoa > Arthropoda > Insecta > Lepidoptera > Pieridae > Eurema > Eurema mandarina. Next base: position 45,954 of record DWAJ01000027.1, on the reverse strand, counting down.
TTACGACTGATTGGATTTAATTCTTTCTTCGATTCAATGATGCTATGCATTTCGTCTTTGTAGATAGAGCAAAGGTTTATCTTGTGCTGTTTATTAGATCCTAGCTCTATAATTTAAATCGATTTTTTTATGAGTAAAAGCTTCATTTCGACAGTATATTATCTACTCATTCTTGATTTATTGAATCTTTTTGAAATAGTGGGCAAACCATCAGGCGTGCCATCTGATGCATCACTCGTAGAGCTAAACGGCTCTGGATTGAGTTACCGGGCTTTTAAAAAGAAATACGCTGTCTTTTTTATCCCTGGTCGTATTGCATCTATAGCTTATAGATTTTCTGTATGAAAGAAGAAGAAGAAGAATTCATCAATGTTATTTTTTAAGATCCAATTATTTCCATACACAATTTTAATCAGAACACAATTGTCTTGTTCGAAGACACATTATTAGTTTTCTATTATTACGATAACGATGTAACATGTGCGTACATTGTGTCTCATTACTATGACGGATGGGGAACTGCCAACAGGGCACGCTTTACGGCAAACACTCAAGAAGCTAATGTGGAGTAAAGCCTGTAATCCTCATTGTGAATGCTCAAAACAAGCAGCCTCTCATTAATCACAACTCGGGGGAAAACTTTGTCTATTCAAGACTCCACCTGACTGAGATATTTTCTTTTAACTTTTAAGCTTTGTTCACAACTTTTGATAGACTTGGAGTTTTAAGTAAGTTGAATAGTAATATATCTTGCGTTCAATAAACGGTCCGTATTAAAATTTCTCTTTTATATAACAAGGGTAAACAGGGCTGAGAACAATGTTTGTAGGCTGTTTAATATGCGAGCTCTTGCTATAAATAGAAAATAGTAGGTAGGCATTAAGTACGTCTTAGCACAGGTGGACAGCATGTATCTTAATCATATGCCAATATTATATATTTTAAAATTGCTACCACGGAACAGACGTAATATCAATAATAATCAAAGTCAATGTTAATAATTTAATCTAGGTTATTGATGTTGATGTAATTTCTGGATCATAAATGATATACAAACAGGCAAATACTTTACAACTGTGAAGTATATTTCATAAATTGGAGCGATACTTAAAACAATGAAAATATAGAGGTAGGTATATTAATATTTCACGTTAACGTGCAATTTACTGCGCACATCCATTAGGTTCCACCGTTTCAATCTAACTCAGGATTAGTTCAACCTTATTGCCGACTTGAGAATTTTTATCACAGCTAAAGCAATCAGAGCGCCAATAATTTCCCTCATAATGACTCGGCGGTCGTAAAATTTGAGCATTGCGCCAAAATGGCGGAACATTAAAATTCCCTCCCCATCATTATAATGGAAGTTATCGGTGGTTCGGGACGTTCGGTATTAGCATCTCAATCGGTTCCCGTTCAGTTTTCTTTTTAAATCGCACATTAAGGATTTGGCGTGAGCGCGTGAAGGGTTGCATGCGTGCCCGCCCCGCGCGACCGACCCACGGACGCGACAAACGAAAACCTACGCATAAAACATTCTCTTTGCCTCTATTTTGTGTATATATTTAAATTGAATTGAATGTCGTAGGCTTATTTTAATACAGTTAACGTGATTCTTCCGACATTTCACCGAAAAAGATATCCGTATCCCTCATAGTTGTTATCATTTTTACTCAATTGTTTAATAATTATAAATCTGTCGTATTTTTCGTTGTGGAAAAATTCCTTTACATCGTGCCGTAAAAGTTTGACTTATATATTTTTTCGATATTTAAATAGTTATGGAAACTCATTTAATTTTGATTTCATTGCGAGTTATAAATTATGTAAAGTACATACGATTACTACAATGTTATTCTCAATATTTGTTTGAGTATAATGTTAACCGTTGCATAAGTCCTATAACGATTTCCTTGAAGCAATACTTTCAAATACGCAGTATATTTTTGTCTCGATGGATTCCTCTTGTCCACACTTGGAATATTTCTCACTGCAACTATGTCTCATATATGTAAAATAATGCGACCGATATATCTTAAGCCACCTCCGGGGGTGGGTTCCACCCCATTCCGATATAATCAATAACTTACAAATCCCCTTTGCATCCGGCCGTGTGACAGCTTCTTGAATCGAAAACGCTAAGGGTAGTGTTTTTTGTTCAAATTTCGCTTGATTAGAGAGTTCGTAATCTTTTTGAAGTATTTTGAATGTGAAATTTAACACTGACGTGATGAGCCGTCTCTTTGAAGTATTGGTTAAGTAGGGGTTTATTTTTTTTTGTGATGAGTAAACAATGTAGTGTCAAATCAATATACTTTTTATATGTTTGTTTTTTCGTTTTATTTATTAAGTATATGTGTATAGTTTTAGGTGGTATAGCCAGTCAATTAATTGAGTCTGTTTGTATCACTAACACTTCCATTAACATAAAAGCAGAATAAAGTACCTACTAATGATATATTTCCCTTCATTATGATAGCGCTCTATGCTTTCAATTTGTCAATTTTCATAGAAACTTAAATTTCTTAATATGCGGTATTAATTGGTTATGTGATGGTTATGTGATGAACCATCGCGCAGATAGTAGTTGTGCTGCTACTGAGCCAAGTGGTCGTCAACTATAACAGTAATTTCACCTCCTCACATGTTTTTATAATCGCCCTTATTGAAAAGTTATTAAGTCTTTACCTATATGTCTTTTTATGAAGCTCTTTCCGTTGGTAAAGGAAAAATACTTTATTCAACTTTTTTATATTAATGTTTCCTTTAATTGATTAATCAAGGATATTTTTTATCTCATCTGAATCAATTATTAATACACTGTATTGATTCAATTATTATTTAGCTAATGTGTTCATTTTGAGGCTGTTTTCTAAAAACTTTATAATATAATTGTATAACCTTTATAGTAATGTTATGACGTCTATAATGAAGCCTTTAAAATCAAATTCTAAAAATATCAATTAACTTGTTTCAAAAAATTTTATGTAACATTGGAAACGATGTATCTACTTTGTAGTACCTAACTATGAAAATTGAATATACTATTTAGAAATTGTTCTATTTCTTATTTCTTGGAAATTTATAAATTTTCTTAAATAGTGCGTTTTGGAATAAAAATATATTCTTAAACAATGTTTGTGTATTTCAAAAGGATTCATTTGCATGTTGTATATATTGGATAATGTATCTCGCTTGCTCATATGAGTAAATTTTTTAAATATAACAAAATTAAAGTAAAGGGGTAACAGAAAAATAAAACTCCAGTGTCTGATAAACTAACTTTGAGTTTATTTTTACCATTTACACTTGACAATGTAATCGTTATCTGTTGTTAGCTACGGGTTGCGTGCGCCGTAGCGCGTAGCCGCCGTAGCCGCTACGCGCCGAACAACCGAAACCGGAACCGAAACCGAAACCGAAACCAAACGAATCGTAACGCAAACATCCAAACAGTGACAATCACTTCCCACAAACAAAATATAATTCAGACGAGTAACATCAAACATCATGCTGGCGCGAACCAACTCGCGCCTTACATCAGTTCACATTAAAATTTCGTTACAGATTACAATAGTAGGAACGGTATATTTAACTATTAAAGAATTTTAAAATAATTTAGTATTACAATACAGTATAGGAACTATGATAGACACGCTACCTTTTTTACGATCGTAAAACTTATTTTTGTATTTAGTAACCATTACATACCTAGAGTTAATGAAATCTACTCACATAAATATTTAGTAACTAAAATTTAATACAATAAAAAAGTGCTGATTCTTACTCATTAGGAAACAAAATGGAACAGGCATTACAATAAAACAAACAACAGGCCGTGGCGGCACGTCAAGTAGCGGATACAACAGATTGATCCGAATTAATCTTAAATATTAAAATTTGTTCGGAAACTATATTGAAACTAAACGCGCTAATATTGAAATATACATAGGAACCTTGATTCATCCCGCGGGCTGTCGTCCGCGGAGACACAACATCGCTTTACCGACGCGTTCACCTATGCTAACGCAAACTTACTGCATACTTCATACTGCTTTCACAGCTAAACGACCCAAATAAATATATTAAAACCTTCACGGCTGATAACGTTGCGCATGGAGTTTGTAAGGAGAACTTCAACAAACTTCAATAGGAGCTATCAATAAATACTAATCACATCAACACCGACAAACAAAATAATAATGTAGTATAAACGCGCGCCTTCGCGTCGGAAACGTTGCGTGTGCGCATTGCGTCTTCCCTCACGTGTTGGTGCCACTGCGAGTTGGTATACAAAGTACACGTCTTTTCAATGTATGTCTCGCGACGTATCTTAAAGTGGCTCGATATAAAATACGAAATGAAATTTGTGTAGCCCTAATGTGACCCCAGACGCCTCTGGGGAGGTGTAAAGCGATCAGAGGGAGACGCATAGCGCGCAAACTTCGCCCCATTGCACTATAGGCATAACAAGGACCGGCAACCGGTGGAATAAAACATTGCACTTTATAAAAAACAAACTCAATGTTGTAGTAGGATCCGCTCATAGATATAATATTGTAATACTCCGCTAGATAAAATGTAAATATGTAAAATATTTTAATAACGTTTCTGTGCCATTGAAAATATAAGGGACTCCGCGCACTCAGGAAGGTGATGAACGTACACGCGTTGAGCGAGCGAGGGCGCCGCCGCCGCATGTACCTCCATGCCTTCTTTCACTTATGCCACTACTAATAATCATTACAATATCAATAAAAATTCAAGAATCACACTTAGTTCCAAAATAAACTCACTTGTATGCGAGGTAGGCTGAGCGCTGGCGCGCAGCCCGAGTTTCGAGTTCGTTCGTTTTGGAAAAGTTTGCTACAATAATAATCATTATAATTAACCGTTACCGATAAGCCTACGCGGTGCCGTCGCGTCTCCACGGGCGTCGCGAGTGCGGCAGGCGAGTCGCACCCTCCCTTCCAGCCTTGTGCGAGTACTAGCCTAAGTACCGAAGTGACAACGTCTCTTTCGTCGAAAGTTACGCTACACGACATCGCGGAGGGTCACGTGCTTGTATGCGAGATGCGTGGGCCGTGGGCCGGGGGCCGTGGGGTCAAGTTCGTTCCGAGCGAACCCGCGCGAGAGGACGACCGCTCTACTGCCTAACATACGTACCTAACTTCGCTTCACATTAAAAAAATCATATACGTATATATATCTTCATACATTTACGATGCATCAGGAACTTCTTACGAGAACATATCTATGCCTAAAATTAGAACGATTATATGTATGTATTACATAGCTTTAAACAAATAATTAAATCGTAATTATCAATATCGATAATATTATATGCCATAAAGATAGGAACTTGCTTTCCTGGGAGACGATGGTAAAGGATAAGTTGCCTTCGCCCGGTCGCAACGCGGTGCCGCAACGGTAAACGTATATATTAAAACCTGTCTAACGTATGATATGAACCGCAGCGCGCGAGCGACCGCGCGGGCGCCGCCGCCGCCTCCCAGTGTGCGGCGACGGCTCTCGTTAACCTACACTTAAACAACTACAAGCTTTAAATGTTATAACTAGGAAAGTGCCGTTTGACGCGGCTACAATCAACGAAAAGAAGCTTTAAGACCTAATAGTGAACTGTTGCGTTGTCGGACAACGACGTGAGCGAGGGGCTCTAATAGTAGTAACTATACATTTCATTCTGAATAGGATTAGTGACCGGCGCTGGCTAGGGGCATTTCTCCAGGTTGCGGGAAACGCGGGCCAGGCGCGCAGAAGGTCACGTTGGCTTCCTTCGGAGAAGCGTCCTGCGCAGCTCGGGCGGCGAGCAACGTGATCTGGTTCACGACGTCTTCCATCTCATGGGTTAAGGGTTCAGCCACGGGTGGTTGGAGAGATGGCACTGAGTTTCGCATGTGCAGTTCTGTCTCTGCGTGTCGACGAAAGTCCATTGCGTTGCGGAAACGTTCTCCTGGACACGTCCTGCACTCTAGCGAGGGTTGCACTACGCGGATGACGCCTCGAGCTGAGTCTCGCCCAGCGTAACACGAGCGAACTTGGTGAGCCTGTAGCGGTGCTGCGGATGGGAACGCAACTTTGCAGTGCTTGCAAACATAACAAAGGTCGTAGTCCAGTTCACGAGCACCAGCAGGAACTTCTGTGGCGGAAGGCGGCAGGCGTAAGGTAGATGCGCCTGGGTCTGAAGCGATGTGCCGTATTTGCTCTAGAGTGGTGGCAGGGAGCTGTAGGACGCTTGCTCCGTTTCCAGTTTCGACAATTAACCCTTGTGGTTGAGGCTGTATGGGATTAGGGTTTCCACCTGTAACAAAAAAAAGGATGGTAATGATATTTGTTATACACAGATCACAATACACAACCGTATTCATTTGTAAGGTTGGAATCTTGTCCTATCAAATCTATTCAAGGTTCGTTAAATAAATGATGGCTAACAGAATTTTAACATGCAAATGACTCGTTGTCATCTCGGACATTGATATGTATCGTATACGAGGTAAAAACTCAAAGCCATCAATCCGGGCCCGATGTCCCTATATAGGCCTAATTTGGGTGATCCATTGTTCGCGGTTCCTTAGCACCAGACATACTGTTTACTTCACAGACGATTGTAGATTCGTGATGCGTTTCTAACGAGGCCTGCCCGCCTCAGTAATTGATTCGGACTCTGTTTTATGCGGCTTATATTCAAGCATGCATAATACATGGCGTTGATACGTCGAGTGTAAGTCTCTAAGGAAGCGGTCGATTACACGTATATCTTTTAATAATTAGACATTTTAATACTTATTATATTATTAACTACTACATCTTATATTATTTTAATTTAAGTTAAACACATTTTTACTCAGCATAGGGACGCTAAATGATAAAAAATCTAAGACGATAAAAATAAATTCAAGTGCTTTACTAATAAGAACGGTATCATCAAATCCGATTTAGTGCACTATAAAAATCGCATTAAGTCTACATTTTGAATGATAGACCATTGGCGCCGTTGTTTGATATTCCTTTGCGAGCCATCGACTGCATGCAAGGATACCTATTTGAATAATATCGTGCGAAACGGAGCATAGCTTGATTTAGTTAACAATTGACTTGATTGAACTGTGGCGTAATGAAGCTCCATACATCTATATTGTTCATATGCTCCGACAATGTTTTCTATAATGAGTTCGACATGACTAAAACTGTCGACGGACGAGGTGAGGTCAGTCAAATCTTTAATGGAATAAAATTGATGGACGTCTTATATGTGCTTGTTTTTTTTCAATTGCATCTATTTCAAGATTCATCATAATATTGAGAACGTATTAATAATATGTTTAAAGAAGGAAGTAATCGTTTACAATGTTGGAAGTATAAAATATGCTTTTATCATACACAAAGTCATCAGTAGATTTACAACTAAAACCAGAAATATTGACTTTATTAACCGTGTGTCACGGTTCCACACTCGTCCCTGACGTTAATTCGCAACCCTTTCTGCCAATTAGTTTCAAAATATCCACACCATTGTGCCGCTGACACTGCGAAACATCGTATTTAAAGGATAGAACAAATGATCAAATACTGAACTCTATGGCGATAGATATAGAATCGCCTTTCGATAGTGTAGTTGTTGGTGAGTTGGTCAATTCAGTGGACGGGTAGGTTTAAGTCAAAGGGCTTCTTAATCCGGTCCTGTAGGTCGTTACGCGTTATTATAACGCGAACCGAGTCGGCTACTTCTTCGCTCATTTACATCTCATTAAGAATGCTATTATTGGAGTTAAGGACGTAATGTATACGGACTTTTGCCTTTTCAACAATTATATCGTGGATGTTTGTTTGTTTTATTTTTGAAGCATAATTTCTGCTATACAGATATTACGTTGATTGCAATGAAATGTGTGTATCAGGAGATATGGTCAATTTTATATACATGACAAGCGATTTGTTTATACTTTGTTTTATGATGTTATTATACCATAGTTATTTTCTTAGCTTAATAAAATATTGCATAAGTTTTTTATGTATCATTATGAATAAATAAATAAATTATTATACTCTTAGCTGTAGCATTCAAAGACCTATTATGACAATGAAGGTTTAAACTATTCAGAGGACTTCTCAGGACTGAGGACACCATATTAGCTAAACCAATTACTATCTGCCCCTATTTGGTCTCGATGTAGCGATATTCCCGTCACATTGATGGATGGTAATTAAAGTGGACCTCATCTGGAACTGATTTAACCTTACGTTTGGGACAGTTTGTGTCGTTTAAAGAAACATGCTGTCCGGCCGTATAAGGAGATTAACGATTGTTAGTTTGATACTAAAAGAAATATTGTTTAGATATATTCAAGTATTGATGCATGTTATTTGTTTTAGTTTACGTAATTGCTTCATGGTTTCCCTTACTTTGTATACCCAAGTGAAAAATGTACCTACCTAAAGAGTAAAGTGTATGAATTAATATAGTGTGCGTATCGCGTATATTTATACACTGAACATTGTATAAATATTCCTGTTATTCTATATCAAAGGTGGTTATTATCCACGTCTGACCTATTTAAAGGTTAACGTAAGCTCTAGGTTAGAAAACTGCAACATTGTTGTGCAACCAGTATTAGCTGAAGTCGCCTACGCGTTAATAAGTTTAAGATACACCATAATGTTCAAGCTTGAATGAGCAGAGAGCGAAGAAACCCTAGGTGTCAGGTTTTAGCCATCGCTGTAAGTCAGCGCGTGTAAACACCGCAATCCGTCCGTTTAACGCAGTAATCTTATTTACATAAAATGTTTAGCCTTCCTCTTTACCGACTTCGAAAAGAATCACCAAGTTGTGACTCATGACTCATGCCTTACGAGTGCTCATGATCTTGTTATACAAATAAACTCTTTAAGATCAATTAAATTAAGTCGAAAAATTATATATTCCAAACTTCGCCATAACGCCACCAGCGCTAAATGGATTCGATTAAGTACATCCCGAAACATCCATTTGTATGGCGTGAAGAAAATGCATAATCGTCATTCTTTCCCCGTAGCAATTTTAACGGCCATTAACCAATAATTTCATAAATTTTTATATCCATCTTACGGACGCCTGAGTGGCCGCAAACGTCCATTACCGGCTTCCTCTGAACTCCCTGCGGAAATCTCACCGCATTCAAATATTTAATTACTTCAGTTCTCCATCATTTATAAACTCGAGCGGGAGTGCTATCATAAAACGCGCTAATGCCTTATAATTAAAATATTCTCAACAAGCCGTGGCGTAATGGCACCTTCGGCGACGGTCTCCGACGATGGAAAAAACGCATAAAAAATTACATTCACCCCAGAGGACTCACCCCTTGTGTTGAGAAAATCGATTAAAAAGAGGACTCGCGGGGCGCAGGGCGGGCGGGGGGGAGAGAGGGAAGTTTAATATGTACGAAAAAATGCACGACGCCGCGGGACCGAGGGGGAGATCCCAAGGAGCGGGCCTTGCCTTCAATTTTTATAATTACGTTCATACGTGAGTCGACGCGAGGTCCTCCCGCTGTCTACCTCAGTTTATTTACCCGAATGCTCGCTGCAAATAACATGGACTGTATAAATGTTTTCTTTATTTTGCATCTTACGTTCTGCGGGCTGAAGATATTTGGTTTTGAGTGGGTTTTTTTAACATTTGTTCTCCATTTTGCCTTAAAAACTATAGCAATTTAATGTTAATAATAAACTACTTTTAAATTATAGTTTGATAAGTATTATAATTCTATTATACGCAAACGCAATATAGCGAACAATCCTCTCGACCTATTTACATACGTATCGACAATATGAGAAAGTTTTGCGACAGAATCAATTTCCATGTACGAAATCTTAAAAGTTTCCACACTCAACAATCAGGGAAAGAAAGAGGCAATAAGAGCGGGATAACCGAGGGCCGTTATCTCAGGAGACGGTTTGCAAATGAGCGGCACGCACACACGCGCGCTAATCTCGCGTCCACACACTACACACATACGAGTGCGTACATTTTATAAATAGATATCGCTTTTTTTATCCGGGTACAAGAATAGGGGGTCGCCACCCGAGGAAGTAGACCCCTGCGGGGGACGTGTTGGATTTCAGATTGCTACGAACTGCAAAAATGAGGGATGAAAGAAATATAGCTTAAAACGCAGATATTTCCCGGCGTCTTAAGGCGTGGGTGGCGCAGGGTGGCGGGGTGTGTGTGGAACAAAGTAGAGTGGCGATATTGAACCAAAATGAAATAGTAAACGAACCGTGCGCGTCCGTTCTAATGCGAATTTATAATTTGGACATTGCCCTGCGCTCTTTGAACTCCGAGGGTGGGCTGCGAGGTGAGTTCACAAAGAGTGCCGGCCTTATTTGTGTGTAGGGGAGATGACCGCTGACGTCGAACATTTTCGTTAATTCCGAGATAGGAATGTACGTAATAAAGTCGTTTTGGCACAATGAGTTGGTGTTTAGGCGTATCCTCATAGCAGGTTAACGCGTATGTCCGCCGACCTAATTGCCGTCCCGCCGTCTAATCGGGATATGCGCCACACGATAATTGCGACAGATTACTGCCGCAACGCTACAGACTAATAGGCACACGCAATACTTCGCTGCTAAATACAATAGTACGCTTATATCACATAGATAATTGCTTATGTTTGTTATACACAATTGATTTATAGCATAATTTGATTGACTTTTGAAAGAAAAATAATGTTAAATAATACTAAAGTCTTCATTGGTAGCAAAAAAAATGTAGAGCATCTCGACGTAATGCTCGTCTGTGGCTTATTACTGACTCAATTGCGAGTCTTACTAATTCACTAATGAGCTATGTAGGTGTAGCGCGGGCGACTTAACAGTTTAACTAGTTGTCGCATATTAGCGTTAAACAGATAAATACCCGACTTAGCAAACATGAGTTCACGAACAAATTGGGAGCCAATGAATTTAGTGCGCGGACGTGACGCCGTTTTCCCATCGACGTCTAACAAACGGTGTTGTCTAAGCGGGAAAGTGAAAATTGCGTACGTGAACTGAAGGAAAAAATATTAAAAATTAATCAAGCCACCTCCGGGCGGAGGGAGCACATGTGTTGACAAAAAACAGTCTCCCTGCCTTCGCACGTGCGAAGAGCCATAACGGCCCGTTCCAACGGCGAGTTAAAGGTTCTTTCGGACAAACAGAGGATTTGTCACAATTACGGCGGGCGGCGCGTCCCTACTTGATTAAAACCTAAATCACGTGACGTGTTTACAGCCTCGCCGGAGGTGTTTTCAATTTGCCGACTCCTAGGCTCGCCATTGGCGTTCCAAACACGTCCAACTACCTATCTGGGGTTCATTTTGAAATTACTACAAACACAACTATTAACGAATCGATAATAATTTCATCCGCCTACGTTTTATCTTTAGAACGGCTTCCGGAAAACACCGTCGAAGCACAAAAGTCACGTTTTTTAATTAATTTCAAACGTCGCGGACAAATCCGTGGACAATCGCGTCTGTTTCGCTACGGTGGCGTTAGTGTCGTAAAGGCGTTTGTGAAAAAACAGATTAACATTTGAATTAATCGGGAGATTAAACATAATGAAAGAAAATCTCATTACGGCCGGTATAATGGCGGTGAGAAATATCCACCGGCGAACGGAAAGGGAAAAATGCGGCATAAAAGAAAAGGCGAGCGCGAAGAAAATTAAAAGCTCGAACGAAATTAAAAAATGTTAAAAAAATGTAATCGACACTGCGATTAGGGGGAACTGCAAACAGGGGGTGCGGGCGCGAGGGAGGGGGGTGTACGGAGGATGAGAGAAGTGACTTTAAAAGTTCTCAATTTAACTGGGTACGAAAATGTCTTATTGTAATTAGATTTTTCTCATCTCCTTAAGCACCACCCAACCTGTTTAATTTGTAACCGAGACTTGTTAGCGTCTGCTTTTCTTTAAATTTTATTCTCTCTCATCCGCTGTGTAATTTACCTTGATTGATATTAAATTAAGTGCGAGCTGATCTTATAACGTTGACTCATTTTGTAAGCCTCTATTTTAAGACTATACCTACGATTTAAACATTTATTTAATATTTAATAATCAATTCGTAATTATTATTTTATTTGGAATAAATTGATTACATGATATAAGTGAAAACATAACTTTCATCTTGACTTCTGCAACTAACTAAACGATATATTTACCTTTACTTACATTTCTTAACCAAAGTTTAGGCCATGCTTTATATGACTATAATCTTATCAAGTCCTTAAACAATAATATGAATTATTAACCCAAGTTACAATGTAAAAAAAAATTAAAATTCTGACTGAATATTTCTACAGGGTTGGTCTTAAGTTTGGTTTCTTCAATAATATTTACTCCCCTCAAACATCAAACGCTTAAGCAAAAATCACAGCATATTTCCTCGTTCTTTTCCATCCGTCTCTCACTGGCTTTGAATTTCTAATTAATTCCTCCTTGTCCGAGCAGGCGACGGAGCGTAATTAAACATCTCGCCTTGTAATTACAGCCGCTTAAAGTTGTCGGAAGTTTGTCGGCGATTGTCGGCGTAAGTGGTCGGTCAGTGGGCAATTAAGCTCGTCTACGACGGTGATTAAGCAATTAGCGGGCTGGGGTGGACTGCTCATTTAACTTCCAACTTTCCTGTTGGAAACTTTCGGCTTTGACTTACCGGGAAATTAATTTGTGGAAATCCGCTTATTTGTGTTTTGCGTTAATGTTTTTCGTGGTCTTTAATTATGTTTGCGTCTAAGTTGTGTCGTAATTTTTCTTATGCAATATTAAGTAATGTGACTTTGTTATATCCTAGTTTTTGTTGTTTCAAACGTGTGTTATTATAATTTTAAACTGTTTAATTTTGTTATTTATGTCATAAAACAATTAAGATCTTAAAGGCTATATCATAACAGTTCATTAAAGTCGTTTAAAACTCCAATATTTGTTTTGGCCCGCTACCCTAAATCTTCATAACAATTTTGAGTCAGTTAATCACAGAGCAGTGAAAGGGTTAAGCTATTAATTAATGTCGGAATCTTCTTGCAAACAAGATATTATCCCTCCGACCCCAAACAATGTTGAGGTTCTAATTCAATAAACGGCTAAACAGTTGCGAAGAAAGGGTTAATTTGCGTGTTGTAGGGTTAACTGTTGCTTCGTTAGGGGTCGCGATTAATGAGCGCTGAGGGAAGCGGGAAATTCATGGGAAACTTGAGGCAGGTCATGGATTTGTAATTAAGGAATGAAAACGGCCTGTAAAGTGATTCCAAGTTTGAAATCTATTGACTTTTGTTATAATCTGTTGAGGTTACTATGTCAAGTGTCATTCTATAACTTTTCATTGATATCATTTCGGAACTATTCTATTATAGTATCTACCTAGGACATAGTAGTAAAAATAACTTGTATTTAAGAATTTATAATGGTTAAGTACAAGTTTCAAATGTATGGTCATACAATCAAATATAAAATATTTAATATTTAATAATTTATGTACGTCAGCGATTTAGGCAAATCAAAATACCAGTATCAGAGCACACCAGTAATTACGTGGAAAGTATGACATTTATGAAATTTCAATAATCTAGTAAAGAAAGGGTCGTACAAAAACCATAATTACGAAAAATACTTCCAAAATCACATAAAGAAAAAGCGATACAAAACGCTCTTAGAAAGACAAATGAAAAAATTTAACGAAACATGGCAAGGGGCGGGTCTCATACATTTGTAATCCACTAATTTGTTGTTTGAAGCGGGTCAAATTATAGCTTTACAATTATATTAGTATTAATGAGACCGGCCTACTGGAGTTTTTTATTTTATTCGAGCCACATCTGTTCCTTTGGATACGTTTGGAGTGAAGCTTTTATCATTGTTGTTAATATTTAAGTAGCTATTTCCCTACGCTCTTTTTAATACGGAGGTATATCTGATTAAACCATAAACTGCATTACAAAAAAGGTTCGTGAAACATAATAGATTTTATAATAACTCAAACGTTTCGCGATTTTCTCTACATGGACACAATTTATAAAAAATGTTAACGTAATTTAATTTCCACCACAATTATCGGCATGTGTTACATTTATTCAATAACCTTGTATATAAATTATTTTCTAGCATAACGAATCGATAATATTGAATGTATAAAAAACAGATTCAATTATACAATTTAATAAAACAGGATTACGAACTAAAGTGTAACGCTTCAAAACTCTGCTCGTGTTACTAATTATTATATGTCGGCGAAGTGTGAAAGATTCTTGTAATGATAAAAAGGTTTTATCCACTCATTAAAGACATAAACACTGTTGATAAACTATCAGGCGATGTTGGTTTTTGTAACTGTTTCACACTCTGTTGGCTGTGTAATTATATGTCAGGTGCAATTATAATAAATTAGATTCCCTTTGTTAAGCCGTATTGTTATGGTTCAGTTATTAAAAGAAATAGTTAGCAACTGTCAACAGATTACTCATAATTATTACATAGTATAAAACAAAGTTGCTTTATCAGGTCCGTCCCTATGTATGCTTAAATCTTTAAAATTATGCAACTGATTTTCCATTGTTTTTTTTTTATTATATTGACTGATTCAAAAGGAAGATCTATATGTATAATACATGTATAATTGCTGGCTAAACCGCGGGGCGTAGCTAGTTATTAATAAAGTCGGAAAAATGAACAAAATTTATATCATATTATAGAGTTGTACGATAAGTCTATTCTAGTAAGTCGGACTGGATGAAATAATCTATTAAAAATTCATAATAGTAATGAATTACTATCATTTGAAAGTGATTCGGTGACATTAACAGCTGAAGGTAACAGAAATAAATAGATGTGTTGTACTCGTATGAAATTATTGTGGCTTAAAAATGTAATAATTTGTAGGGCTGCGAGATCGATCGACCGATGCAATTTTGATTGATTGCATTGCTTAGTGTAGTGTGACCAATCTCATTGAAAACTGCCATTGTAAAAGGCCGTAGCTGTGTAAGACGCGCGGCTTGTCAAATGGTTTAAATTGAAAAAATCGGGGGACAACCCTAAATGGAGTATTCGTTATACCGTGACGTTTTATTTTTGGGACTTATTATGTTTTTGACGAAAATTTAATGTGAGGCGGAAGTTTTGGGTACAGCTATTGGTCACGATATAAAAGAAATCTATTTTTACTATTTTGGACGATTTTTTGCTTTATGTATATTCGGCTATACCTATAGATAAGACCAGTTATTGAATTGGAACTTTTCTTGCATTTACGTGACTAGACGGTTCTTAAAAAGTATCACTTTTTACTTAGAGTAATTACTTATGTAAAATGTTGCTAGTATGAGGTACTAAGGGCTTGAAAATACTTGCTTTGTACAAATAAACATACAAACTAAAAAACTAACACTGTGTGTGAGTTCAAAAGCTTGTCAAACTCAACTGTCGATCTTTTTTCAATTTTAATCGATGGAAGGGCTATATATTTACCGAGGGAGACTCGTATTGATTTTTGAACTTCAAACGAGATTAATTATATGGGATTTCTTCTCCCTACCACCCTCTATAGATAAAACATGCAATGCCACTTTTTATTTTTCTATTTTAATTTATATTCAAAGTTAAGAATTTACTATATTTAATAGGGAGTATATTAAACCGTTGTTTGTGTCATCCTAACGAGGCATTTGTGTGAAACTTTAACAAGCCTTCGCGAAGTTGTCAGCCATTTTGGCATAATGTATCATTAAAGGGAATGTTAACAAATTGAGTTTTGTGTTAGATAAAAAATTACTTTTGTTTAGGCAACAAGACGAAATACGTTTAACTTTTAACGATGTGGCCTTTGAATAACAAAAATGCGTAAACATCGTTAGAGAGAACAACAATTAGAATTGGCAATATTGAAGTATAGCCGGCGGGCGCCCTCGCCTACCCCCCGATCTTCCTACCCTTGCCCCCTTATTTTATCTAATCAAAAAGTTTTAAAAGGAAAAATTATGCCGGCCTTTATTATGAGTCAACTTTCCTGAGGGGAGTGTTTTAATAACGACGGCTAAAGAAAGACCGCGAAAAACGTACAAATATTTTTCTTCATAGATTTTGCGAGGTGTTGGAAATTTACAATTTAACTTTCAATGGTTGTGTTCCTTCTCGTGTTATTTTTTATATTCGGTACTAAAAATATATTTTAAGCTGTTGCTGTATTTTTTAATTTTCTATGACTTTACCTAAAGTTAACCGAAATTCATGGTTTTTTAGGACATAATTACCTTTTTTATCATGAACTACATTATTTTTCTATACGAAACGTCATAAACGAAAAAAGATTGTGGAAACCTAAAGAGATCTAAAAAACAATATATGCTTTTGGAGCACTTTTTCTAAATAATAATATTGATTCTAATAACGTTATATGAAACTTCAGGATATATAATAAAGGTATAAGAAGCTCATATTTCTTAAGAACTCGCTGTCTATACATAATTTAGGTGTAAGAAAATCTGTTATAAAAAATGAGGGTTTGCAAGTGGTGACTCCCTCGTTTACTTAACATTTTCTCTAAAAACACTTACTTTGGTTCAATTGAAAATATGTTTTGTTCGGACTAGATATGGCTTATTTTCAAATGTAGAAGTTAGATAATATTCGGGCACCGTTATTATTGTACACCTTGAATGCGTAAATCAGTGCTTCGGGCAAAACACATTTTTCAAACGAAAAAGATGCAATTATATGCAGGGAGGTAGAATTTGTTATGAGAATAAGTTTTGCGAGATATTGAATATTTGATGAGTTAATTTCTTAGATACGTACTGAAAATACATATTTATTGCTATGGTTTTTGACAATTAATTTTTTTATTAAATGTTGTTATATTAAATTACTAGCCGCGTACCGGGGGTTCATCAGTATTATTTATGCATGTTTCATACACATAAAACCTCTTGAATAACGCTTTCTGATAAAAAACCAGCATTAAACTCGATTGCGTAGTTTTGACGATGAATGTGTTCAATCTATTAATACGAAGTAACAATAAAATCTTTATAGCATTTCCTAGAATAAATAGGTATTCTATTGCTTTATTAATAAGCGACTCCCTTTAGTACATTCAAACTGTCTCCAATAAGGAACTACTATCCGAAAGTCAAAATATATTCACATAGAAGTCAAGACATACGCAGCTGTTGAACACACACACCCACACACACGTACTAGAATATAAAAACAATAACATGAAGGCAGCACGCGTCGGCGGAATGGGCGACGAGAGAAAAACACGCAAAATACACCGAATAGTTGCAAACATTGGGTCAAGGCTCCTGCCCAATGTCACACAACGGGATCCGAGGAAATAAAGCGTTCCGTGTCTTGTCAATGAATCCTTTATTTGAAAACTATGTTGTATCTTGACAGGAAACTGTAGTATCTGCCTTAGTGGTAGTTCTAGTGACGTCATTGTTATAGTTAGTACAAAATAATGCATGCTAATTCTTGATAAAAAATTCTATGACTGAAGAGCGATTGAATTTTCTTATTCGATTTTATTCTAATTCCATCCTAGTCCTGACTCTATTAGAATGCAAAAATATTACCAAAAAATGCATAGTCAATTACGATTAGGTGTGTAGGTATGTCTAATCTAGTGTATTCCAATAAAAGCAATTTTAAGATATGTTTTAATACTTTGACCTCTTTATTCGTCTGGCTCGAAGTGACTTCGTTTACTTCATGCAAATCCAATATGATTTAAAAGTATAATAACATTTCTATTTTTTAATAATGGCCGTCGTGTACGCAATCATAAAAGAGGTCAAATGCTATCGAACAAAACTAAGACACGACATTTTTATTTCATATTGAATAGGTCATTATTAAAAGCTTAGTAATACTTTATTAAGCAGTTATTATAAATATACATAGAAAATCTACGTCTAAGAAAAATATATCGCTTGCTTTAAATCGATTTAAAAGCCTATTATAAGAACAGGCTATTTTTGGCTTGAAGGTACTAAACATATATTACTATTACCTGCATTGATTATACTCATGTTCCGCCTCGTATTTTATATAACAGATTTTTAAAGGCTTCGCTATTAACTCCTAAGCGTTAACGTCATTCACACCAACACCCACATACAATAATTGCGTTGGAAAATGTTAAAGAGTTACCGTAAATTGTTTCTATGGCTTCCGCTCTGTTAAGGTGTTACAAGTTTAACGTGGAAATGACATATTATCTTACTTTGCTCCGGCTCATCTGTGAGCACTCGCTTGACGTCATTTGCTAACGTAAACTCATACTGTGTTGCGTGAACAGTATTCCTAATCCTATATAAATAAGAAAATAAGAGTCACACAGTTCTTGAATGGCGTAGAATCTACATACCTATTATGTTTCAATTTAAAAAATCAATAATAATAGGTCAGTTTTGATAAGGCAGTGATTATACGTCAGTATATTCAGTAGGTAACTTACAGTCAAGTACAAAATATCTTTAGTACCTTCAAGCCACAAATAGCCTATTCTTAAAACATGTATTTTTTCTCTGGGTTATAACACTGCTTATACTCATACAATTCGCAGCGAGACTTAGGTGGAAATATCTTATTAGCGGTAGACGAGCTACTTGTCGAGTTGTCTTTGCTAGTTACCTTGTTGCGTATTAGCTAGTAATCTTATTAGAATACACTTCTACGCTACAGTACCTCAAGTTCTCCATCAAATAAATTCAGTGTATAAACTAAAGACATTTATATTGAGAGTCCAAAAACATTATACACATTAAGTTTGATTATATGACAGTTCTTTTCTAATTATTTTTTTAAATACATTGCGTTTTTATTAATTGTGTTACATATATTCGTTAGCTACGGAACGTTATTTGTGAGCAATCGACTCTCTCACGTGATATTTTCCGCAGCGGCTCACTTACATATATAAATATGAATGTTGGCTCAAGAACATATTATGTAGTCCCGGCGCGTCATCCGACCCACCATCCTGCATTCGGATTTTCGACCAGACCGACTAAACAATTCGCGTCTAATTTACATACCAAGTTTCTAGAATCCCACGTAGCGTTTTTGTTACATTTTATGATCCTTTAATGATTTCATTACATGCTTTTGTACTTCCTATTTGTACGTGTATTGAAGTGGTTACTAATAAAACTAATTGTTTTATTTTTTGTGACCCATTGTAAAGTTAACACCTCGAGCTGATGACAAAGGATGGTTTTAAGCACTTAATTGTTTTAGGGATTCATATTAAGTCACACTTCAAACAATGAAAGGATTAAGAAGTACACGCAAAATGTTTATACAGTTTAATACTAATATTTGTCAGTTTCACTAAACACAAGAATAAAACAACATAACCTTCAAACCTATCGGAAGTATTATTAGTAAAAGCTAAAACGGGTGGCTCGTAAACAATGTTAACCTTTGTAGCATGTCCGAAAGTTTCATTGTGGCCGCCCCAACAGGTGTCTACTTTCTCTAATAATAATACAATAGTTATTATAATTAATAATGTTTATATATCATTTTTTGCTCACGAAAGCCCCGTAAAAAATGCTGGACCCCACGTTGCGCTCTTTTACGTCCGCAAAACACATTTTCGTAATCACCTTATAAAGGGATTACTATAAATAAAGAGGAAAAACGAAATTAACCGCATTAGACGAGGAAAAAATCCCGTCCCCTCGCAATATGTGGGCTCCCACTGATAAAACACTTATGCATACTATACATATTTCGCGTAAATGAAACAATGAGTTCTATGTATTCTCGAAGAAATAGGACGAGCGAATCTCCTCCTTATGCGTACGTCATTAAATCCACTTTTCTTATGTATAGATTATATTTAAGAAAAAAGTTGCTGAGCCAGTAAGAATACGACAATAACGTTACCTTTATTACAATTTGCTATTATATTTACAAGTCATAGGTATTTCTATTAGTAGAGCATACTGTTTCACGTTCTCATACATTTGTCTATTGTTATAAGTAGCAATAATTTGACTGTAATCCTGAAGGTATTTTAGATTGTTTTTTACATGGTATGTATTAACGAAAGTAATAAAAAGTACATAAACGCATTTCAAAGGATGTGACTGAGGACAATTTAAAAGTAATCTAACTATGCTCTATGCTCGTTTTATAACCCGATAAATTTTCTCTAAACATATTGATTCAGTGGCCCTGGTGTGTTTATACTCGGGAGGCGAGGGATAAAAAAGAAAATGAGAAGTTATGTTTTCAGTAATAAAGGTCGGACGAAAGAAATCGTTTAAGATGCCGGCAAATGAGACGGAACGAATATATTTGATTATTTTTATGGCGCGGAATGGCTACACACGGACTTTATATCTAATTGTTTTACTAATATTCAATGGTTATATTGTTGTTGGTTTTTACTTAATTTCACGGTTATGAACTTCAATATTGGAGAGACTCTTTTGGGTAATTTAAATATCTTTGAATAGGGAATCTAGAAATAGACGTCTTGTTAAAAATTTTTACCTAATCTAAAATAATTACTATGACATATGATTAACGAATAAGACAGTATATAAAATGTATGAAAGTAGGAATTGAGATATTTGATGTTTCGATTTATTGGTAATTGGAGGACAGTCGTTATTTTTATAGCCATCGCGAAAGGGCCATTAATCAGAGTATGATGTAACAATACTTTTATTAATGTATCGTTTTTATAGAAAGTGTAATATGAGATCTGGATTTGATTTATGATTTGTGCTTTATGAAGTTTTTATGAGCGTGACTCTACACACCGCAATCCATACCTACGTATTTATATAAGCGTTGTAAATATCGTTTCTCAAACTCATTTGTGTTTAATGTATAAAGCAATTGATATATTATATAAAAAAATATTTCTCAGACAGAAGACACTACCTTAAAATAAATATCAATATAATATGATACTTGATTCCACACGTATTTCAACAAACACAAGAAACAGAAAATAACGTTTTCCTTCTTCCAATTAATATCACACTTAAAGTTATTTCATATCTTGCGAATATAAAAAACCCCTACTCATATGGAACCCTCGCGACGGCCGTGGGGAGGGCCGAGGGTACGGTGATATAATGCAGTTTTTTATTGCTTACTCCTCATACCCACAAGTAAAAAATATACGCATATTATACATTTAACTATTAATGCTTTATGGAATGAGAAGGGTTCGACCGGAGCCGGCCAGAGGGTTAGATTAGTTCGGAAATACTTTCGCGTCCCTCACACACTATCTATGAAATATTGCTCTTAAAACAAGCTTAATAAATGGTCTTCGCCTTCAATATATGTTTCTTAACTTATTGTTAGCTGTTATTTTAAATGAGACAAAGTTATTCAATTTAAAACGTGTAGGCTTTGATATTGTAATTCTGCTTTAATTCGCTCGCAGTCGTGTCGCTGTCGCCAGTTTTATCGCCAGGTAGCCTCTTGTTTCTAAGAAAAAAATATTTATATCTCCTTCTATTAAAAATCCCATTGTTTGCGCGGGGGCACGTCAGCACGCGACAAAAAGAACATTAATTATAATATCCGATAAAAAAGTGCCATTTAGATGGGAACGAAGGCTTTTGTTTGGGACGATTGAATTTAGGAATACTTTACATTAGCTATCTCCAGAAGGGAGAGATTGCGTATTGTTAATTTGATATGCACGGAGTATAAGAGAGATTCGAAATGCACCAGGCGTAATATCAGATTACAGAGAATATACAGCGTCTAAGACAGTGAGTAACTGTGCGTGAACACAGAAAACTGCCGAAATATGAGGATCCAATTCCATAAACCACATCGGTAGGAGGATACGCACGAGTTATGTCCGTACGTGCTCCCGCGTAGTAATTAGATATTACATTTCCCAGCTAATCGTAACTTCTACGGGTGTTGTTTTTAAAGGGAGAATAAATCACGCGCACACCATGGCAACACCGCGACGCAATAAAATAAAAAAAAAACAGTAACAATGTCAGGGCGGAACAAAAGAAATTATACCGACGCATATCCATTGCGAAAAAAATAGTTATGATAAAATGGAATGGTAAAAAAAGAACACTTATAATAAAGGCTGGAGAACAATACGCTGCATTTTATGCGTTCAAATGAATCAAGGTTTGTTTAGTTAGCGGCTCATAGATAAACTGTGTGACGTTTCGCGCGCGGCTCCACGAGGCAGCTGTTGTGAATTTTTGGATTAATTTTACTCAGATGAAGTACTGCATTTTAATGAGGTACTTTGTTTCGCCTGTCTGCTTTTGTGATAACTAAACCTTTAGTGTATTCTAATTAAGTGTTATGAAAAGTTGGGGTTTGCGTTGGCGAATTATAATAAGAATAACACTCCGTGTTCCGCCTAAAAGCGGAGCTTATCTATTAAAATATCGGATAAGGAAAGTATTTTTATATAGTACGACACATCCAGTATTAATCTCGTATACGATGCGTAGTTATTAAATCCTGGAAGAGCGGACGATGTCGCCCGCCGTATTATTAATGGAAGTGTATCACAGGAGCCATTAGATACGTAATTAACATCGATCGTGGTTGTTAGATAAAAAAACAAGTCGAGAGCTGGAGACGCGTCACCCGGCGACGAATAAAAACGTCATTAAAGATTGATCGCCCGGAGGAGGTATCATTAATATTATTCAATTAATAAAATGTAATTTCGCGAGGTAAAACGCTCACCCCGAGGAGGAAAAAGCAATTAGTGGCTAGATTGCAATCCGTCAAAACAACTGCGTCGAGTAGCATTAAAAAACGGGCTTTCATTAAAAAAGAATCGCGAGGGGTGAATATGTAAGGAGTTTTTTGCATAAGACGGTGGCGCCCTATTTTTTAAAGTTCTTTTTTATGTTGAAAATAAACTATGTGGGTGCGCAGTAAGCGGTTTTCGTCACACTTGCCGAGTGTTGGTATAAGCGAAGTTTTTTTTTAATTGTGCTCATAATGACTGGTGTTATGGTTTTATGGTGGAGTAATGAGCGGAGTCGCGCGACATTTGCATGTGATTGGGGTTTTTTCATCACTTTTGTTGATGAAGTTTTTCAACCGTTTTTTCAACTGTTTATTTCGAATGACAGGGCTTTATTTCGAGTTTGTGGTTAAACATTTCAGTGACTCGTTGTTTATAGTTATGGGGTCGTTTATTGCGCATTTAACGATCACTATTTAGCATGCGATATTTATAAAGTTGTGTGTAGTGGAACTAATTACCGTGAATTTGTTTAAAATTTTTATTGAGTTATTTACACAGCTTTATAGCACTTATTCGATTGTAGCAATTGCTAATTTTATTACAATTTCAATAGTACGTATCTACTAAGTTATGCGAATCGAATTCAGCGATCTGGAAACAATATTGGATGGCAAGCTGACGTGCCGACGGAGTCGATTCAGTATTAGCAATCATTAAATTGGAAATAACGCTGTATCGGCGATACACCGCTTTTCTTTATAAATATCTCTCACGTGATGCCGTGACACGGAGCTTACGAAACGATGGAAATATTCAAATGGCGATATAAAAAAGACAAGTTAGGTAGCATTTAAAAAGCTTGTTTGTTTAGACGAATCGCTTTCAGACATGAAATTATGTGCAGCGCGCATCTCGTAGACGGATCAATATTGACACGTGTTTTAAACTGTATTACCAAGCAATAAGGTTGCTTTTCAAAAGTCCATGTTACGTGCATATTTGCATGTATAACTGTATATGTGTAATATAAAACGCTGTATAAAGTAAAGATTGGTTCAACGTAACAATTGAAATGATATGAGTTGTAAAAGAAATGTTTATTTAGTTTTAAGATTCTTGTTTTACGTTTTTAAGGTATGTCAGTACATAAAACTAGTTTTTATTGTTATTTCTTTTAGTTATGAAGTGAAAAGAACCTGCTTTATAGCAGTTTTAGAAAACATTAAGTTAAGTATTACAAGCAGAAACTGTCTTGCGATTTATTTAGTTACAATTTAGTAATTGTACGTTTATCACGTGAATTCAGCAATATGGTATAAATATTGCCAATTATATCCTTTTAGTGTTCATTATAATAAAGTCTTGATATGTTTTCTATACTTTTGATTTGTTACTCATATTTATTCAATGAAAAGCGCCACATTGTACGCGCCATATTTCAATGTTAACATTATAAAGGAATATACATGCTAACTGCAACTGCAAATAGTAGTTAGTTTAAATTAAAAAACCATATGAATATTCATATAAATCAACTATACCCACGTTCTAACAATATCGCATTATCGGTCCGCAATTTATTTGCTTATTTATTGAAATTTGTTATAGACATTAATACTATGATTCTTTATACATTCTCCGTCCGTTTCAATCATATGAGGCGAATAGTTTATTAGAAAAGGACAAATATATAAACGTTAGGGTCATTGTAACGATTGATTTTTGTCATCGGAATGGAAGTCATTGATAGGTTTTTTAATGGTTTAAAAAAATAGCGACAATGGCTCGCAACCGATGCAGGACGTTATTTATTGCCAGTCGTAAATTCTGTTCGAAATTAAATTGATTTTAAATCCCGCTTTCCCTCCTGTCTCTAATGATTTTAGACATCTTTTTATTATATAAATTACATAAGCCGTTTTCACTATGTAAAGCGCAAGGTTAAATTATGTCGCGTGTACACGCTTTGTTCAATTTTTTGCTCACACAAGGGAGATTTACAATTGAAACAATAGGCAGTCCATAAAAATCTTGAGAAACACAATGAAATTTGAGATGTCCGTAACCGCACCGTCCCGAGGTGGCAAAGACAATGATAATTGTTCTACGTGAAATAGTATTGCCACCGACAAAAGAGGGATGAGAAAAAATACATTTTTCATTGTAAGCCTACGGCCATTCAGCACAGGTGACGCGGGGCGGGCTCGGACAATGAATTGTATCAATGGACGAAGGCCGTTCGCCTTAAAAAAATAGTGTCTCGGCACAAAGGCTATGGAATCAATTAACTAGGTGGGCGATTTCGTTTTTAATTTTCTTATGGAAATCGGTTTCACAATCGCTGCTCTACATTTTAAATGCATATTGTTTTGACATTTTTATAATATTAAAGTTAACTGCTATCGAATTCTTAAGTACATACTTACAAATAACGTAAAAAGTAAGCTAAACTAACAAAATAATGATAAATGTATGTCATTAAATCTACGCTCTGACCGGGTGTTGAGTTGTAAAGAAGTATGTATAAAAACAATCGATATCGAGGGGATTACAGACGCATCAGCCAGCTGGCGCAGGCGCATCCACCGTGAAATCGACGCCAATGACAAAACACGGCCATTGATGATACGATAAATAACTTACACGCTTGCAAATTGTTTGAATACCGTCTGAGGCATGCAAAATATTGTTTGTCTATGAAGGTTTAATTAAAAAGCTATACCACCTACTTCTTAAATATTGAACTATATTCCAATTTCAAATCTAAAATATTTTTTATTAAAAAAAAGAAAAGTAAACAAATGTAGCTGGCCACGTGCTTTGTATTTGATTATAAAATTTAAATTTCGAATCGATTGAATATTCAAAATTATCAACGCGCCATTTCTAAGAGAAGCTTAGACAAAGATCTTTTTTTGATCTAGAAAAAACATTTAATCCAAAAACAAAAGCCGGTTTTACGTCACAACCTTAAAATAAAAGGTGCCGTTTGTTCGGGGATTACGTCCCTAAGGCACAACCGCAATATTGTTCGTAAACAATAGCTTCAGGTAGCAATTTTTGCCCGCCGAAATGACAATTTTATAATTGCGTACCTTATAAAATTGTACACGCCATTACCGCTCTTATTTAAAGATGATAAGATTTAAATTAACTGAAATTAGTTCTTCGTATGAAATTTCTTTTGAAATATTCCGATCTTTCTGTATGTTTGAACAGCAAAAGGTGAATTCTGCGATTTTGTATTGTGAACTGTTGTTATCCATTACGGTTAAATTTGAAAACCGGTTGTTATTTATGTAAGTTAGGTTTATATAAAACAACATCAAAAGTTGTTTATAAACTTAAGTGGCAGCTTATAAAATAAATAAATGTTTAGCTACACATACATTGTTTCTATGATAATTGATTGATCATTGGAATAATAAGTTACATTCGTAATTTTTATCTGAACTTAGACTGAAGCTAATATAAGTTTACGTTAAAGGCTCAAATACACAAAGAGTGTATATTGTTATCGATAAAAAATATTTGTGGACAATAATTTATTGCCACGTTAAATATAACCAAAAGAAAAAGACCAGATAATCTGTATCTGGTCCGTTTTCTCGACAGGATATTAGAGCGTCGAAAATCAATAATTACCGAGATGACAACTTGCCTTCATTCCGCAAAGTTATTTGGTTTAGATAACGTTTAGTCCGAAGATGTTAGTTTTACATATCTCGACCGATGACCGAACAAACAGTCGACCAATAAGCGATATAAATTATAAGAAAATCCATTTCGTCTTAACGCGGAGTAAAATAGAACAAGCATTGACGCGACTTCGGCAAACCGAGATAAAATAAATATTTTAAGGGCGGGCGAGCCTAAACAAACAGATTGGAGATTTGCTGATCGCCGATAGTTTCAATTTAATAAATTCCATCAGTCCTAATCTTGTTTGTACCCAAATTTCAATAACCTATAGAAATACTGCTTATATCGAACTATAGATTGGCTCAGCGGTTCGTATTATATACTTATTTAATTTTTTAGTGTTATGTAAGCTTAATTCACTCCGCAAAAACAATAGGCGAATGTACCGTATAAAATTGCTTTGCTTTATAAAAAAACACTAGACGTTCGGTACACGTTTATTACTTTTCTAAGTAAGTCAGTTTATCTATGCATTTTTTTTCTTTGAATATACATTCAACATTAATCAATTAAATTTACTTTCTCTTATAACTTATGAATAGTTTTATACTGATGTTGAAATCGCTTACAAATCACCCGTATCGAATATTCTAGATCACTTGCAAATTAAATAGATGTTTTTGTAATAACAAATATGAGCGTCTCTGAAGGCGCGGACGCTTATCTGGCGACTTATCACACCACCGCTATATTTCTTCATTAGCCACTCTTACATACCTCCCGTCATCTTATTGCACTGCATGCGTGTAAATACGTAAGTTATGAACTTTTAATCCTATTCCCGCAAGCTTACAGGACGCGTATTGAATTAGATCGCTTCGCAACTTTTCTACCTCGATTAAGAGGAGTCGGCGTAAAGTGTATGCTATTTTTTATATTTTTAAAAGTAAGCCGTGTAGTACGCAATATTGTTTTTATTAAATTTTACTGAAACTTACCTATTAAATTTATGTCAAACCTTGGTCTGATTAAATGTGATAAAGTTAAATAATGTTCATTATGAATTTTATAATAGTTTGATAATACCTACATCTTTTAATTGCATCTACCTATCGCTTGAAAAAATTTTTAGTGTACACTTTTAGGAACCTACTTATTTCTTTGTATGTTTTTTCAAAAGGTTGGAAATCGCTAGCAAACTATATCGACAACTTTGGTATATTTTAATTAAGACTGGCTTTTGTTTTCTTTTGTTTAAAAGTGTTAATCACACTTAAGATGAGTAAAAAAATATAAAAAAAAATAATAACCCTATTCAGAAAAGTTAACACTTAATTTACACCAAAACAAAAGAACTTTTAACAAAGCAATGATTGTAAATAAAGATTGCTTTAAGCCCGGCTTTCAATTTATTCAGACAGACGCGTGATTAAATTGAAAACAAAGAGTTTTAAAACGAAATTCTCACCAGCTTACACTAATGCTAAATAGCTAGTTTTAAGAACGTCGCCTATTGTTTTAAAGTTATAAAAAAGCTTCGGAATCTAGGCATTGTATACGTAAAATCTCAATTCAACACGTAATATCTAAAATATTCAATAGACGTTTCGGAAAAGCAAAAACAGTAGCACACATACGGAACGCAAAACGAGCTTCAGTTTTTTCGATACACGTTTGTATAAAAACTATACGTAATTTATCAAATAAAATGACAGCTTTGAAAGGGCATAATTTTTGAAGAAAAATTCAAAGAGTATTGTGTTTCATAATTAATGAAGCAAAAGGCTTTCTCGGTAACAAAATATTCCCGATCTTAGATTCGGATAGTCATTACTTGTCTCTTTGTGCGACATTCTTTTGCGCCCAGGTGTTCTTATAATTACATTGGATGATGTTAGAAAAAGATGCTTCGATAAGCATTTGTGTGTACAAGAGAGGGACAGAGCACGAGCCCTTACGTTGATTGATAACTGTGACAAAAACGTAACAGTTGAAAAATAATAATTATGAGATCTTTTGTTAAAGGCGTATGAACTAAAATAGGGATGAACATTAGGGATTTTAATCGTTTAAATTGCTTATTGGCTAGTTTTATACATTTCGTTTAAAGCTTCTGTATTAAACTTAAGAAATTGAAATATGTTAGAATCTTATATATGAGAGATATGTTATAATTTTATAGAAAAATATTGAATACTATAATTAATTGTTAAACCACAAAAACTTCTAATGCCATAAGTGTTTTATACATGAATCGGAAGTGCTTTTATACTTACTTTTAAATTTATTTAAAATAATCGAATT
Source organism: Eurema mandarina (assembly GCA_018238005.1). NCBI lineage: Eukaryota > Metazoa > Arthropoda > Insecta > Lepidoptera > Pieridae > Eurema > Eurema mandarina. Next base: position 17,248 of record DWAJ01000027.1, on the reverse strand, counting down.
AATATTTTTTATGAACCGACATTAAAATATGTTAATTAATAATAAAATTTGGCAACCCTAATTTGGCCCATCGCCGGCTGCGCAGTTTGCATTCATCGAAGCCTAGGTAGACAATGAGCTCAATGCGTACGCAGGTAGATATCAAACACCAATATACATTTACATCTTCAACCAGTATCTATGGAAAACTAGACTCTATACCAAGGTAATACAGTCTAGAATAAACAGTTGAAATTAAAATGTACGAATCAAAAATTTGCAAGTTTGTACTTAATTTTTTTCAACTTTCATTAGCTGAGTTCGCGCTTTATGGATCACGAGGGTTCGACGGACGTGTCGTATTGTTTCGTCAAATACATGAGAAACTCTGTCAATAAAGTTGGGTGGTATTGTTTTTTTTATCTCCGTTTATTTTTCTATCTGAGTTGCTTTAATTTATTTTACTCTGTTATAAGAGGTATTATAAGAAGCTACCTTTGCAGCTTACTTCATTTCGTAGTTAATGTAAGGTCTTTTTAGGATTGTGGATTGAAAATATTGAAGACTTGTATTTTAAATAAATAGTAATGTTGTATTGAGATTTTTTTTGTTTGAACTTTAACGCGATATAGGTTTGAGATACTGAAAGCTCATCGTGTCATATTTGTTAGTGGTTTGAGATTATCCAAATAAATTAATTTCAACCAAAGATTTACCGTGTCTTTCCCTTGTTAAAGCTTCGACTGACGTTAGTTCGTCGGCGATGCACAAAGCATCTTTCCTGTACGCTTTGCTTAGCACGTTATTGCTAATTACTACACAGGTAGTGCAAATTTAAACTACGCACACGTAAATCTTACTCAGATAACATCACAGTAATTAAATATGTTAACGACTCAGTACCCGGAACGATAATGAAAATCAAATTTCATAGATCAGAGATAATATCCCCATCTCAAACAATAGGCCATCGAATATTTTAAAGATCATTATTTGCGGAGATTAATTACCTTCTACGTCGAGTTATCGCAACGGCCGATCGATATAGTAAATCAATTTAATCTAATTAAAAGCATTACATGTTTTTTGTTCAGCAACGAAACAAGATGAGGTATTAGAAGATGAATCGTGGAGATTAGGAGGTGAGGCTATGCCGGCGGGTCACCGATCACGATCATATCGCGCCAGTACGTCAAGCCGTCCGTCCAATGTCGAGTTTCTCTACAAATTATTTATACAGTCTAATTTAATTTAAGTCCCCTGACCTTTAGTCGATGCACTTGGCTGTGGAAAAAACCTCTCGAACCTCAGGCCACGTGACTCATGCAAGATTCATGCTTCTTATTGTATTACGTTAGGGACCGAATTAAGTGTCCGTATGTACTCGGATGCTTCTAGTATATATTCGTTTTACAAATTGTCTATTGTGCGCCTAATAAATGTATAATGAGCTGAATCTAAGCGGCGGTGCGCTGTAACTTTTTGGTAACATTGCGTAGTATTATCTCGCATGCATAATATTGACAATGAAGCTTTTATAAGCGTTTCGTTTAAGTGAATTATATATATGAAGCATAGCAAATTCTTTATTAATGTTTGTTTTATATTAAATACGTTATAGTTAAAGCGCTAAGGGTTGTTGTACTGTAGTACTGTGAGAGTGGCGTGTTTGGTGTTACGAGCGTGTCTATATTGGAGTACTTTTTAGTAGAGAGGATGTGTTGGCCTTGCGAGTTGCGGCGTCTCGCCACGCAGTCTACGGCGGAACTTTACGACCGACCGCCAGCCACTTTTATTGGCTACCTCGCTACCTCGCATCGAAGCCTCCTCTCAGCCTCCCATTCACTCCAAGAAATACACTTTTTTATTGCTCTGTCACTCCGGTAATTTATTGACAATGAACACACGTGCATTTCTATTAATATTTTATGTCGCACGAGTTTTTATGCGGCCGTGTCCAGGCTATTGTTGGCAGGATACAGAGAGTTTTATGTCCAGGAATGTCTAATTGATGGTATCGAAATTAATCATATTACACCATGCGGCTGAACAACACGGCGAACGTTCAAGGAAAGAAACTACATAATTATTAATTTTATACCAAATATATGTACATTATACGTATGTTTATTCAACAGGTAAAGCTGAACGATTAAAGATGGACGTTTTTGCGTCATCAACAATGTAGTAAAACTGAGTTCTTTTCGTTTCTCTATTTATGGGATTTAAGGATCGGCATGTGCCTTGCTAATTACTGTTTTTAATGTTAATCGAATGATCGTATGACTGACACCGGGCGCATAAAGTATGCCCGCTGTCGCCATAAAAGTCTCGCGCGGTTTTTCATCGGCTGACGTGCTGAGTTTCGAAATTGTATCCGAAATAATGACAATTCTTTCCGAGCGAAGACGTCCCATAGACGGCGCGCCCGACTCACATTACATATAACTTATTTAAATGTCCGTGAGATCTTTCGGCTGTTACGACATTATAGAATTAGATGAACGATTTATTTAACGGTGTGATTAAATTATAAAGAAGAATATTTCTGCGTATGGGGCACATAAAGGTACAATATAATTTGGCATATAAATTCGTTCCACCGAGCCGATGACTATGAAACAGCAATCTCTCTGCGTGGTCAACCGCTCGCTCCCTCATAAATAACTCGAGACAAAGTGCTCAAAATACCGCAGAATGTGTGCTGTATAATTAACAGTTATATCAGTTATGGGCAGTATTTCACTTGGGGGCTTCCAGAACAATACGACCGTACACAGAACGCTCGACACAATATTCAAGACTATCAAATTATTTAATTTATATGCAACTGCTATCTCCTAAGGTAGTGTTTAAATCGTACTTTTTTTTAAATAAACTGGATAAAGAAGTTACTAGTACTTAGGTTCCTATAGCATAGTAATTCGAGGACAAGATACCAATCCTAATTACTTACAGCACGTCGTTAAATTCTTCAAGTAGATACATACCTGCAACAGAAAAATAAAATTACCTTTTAGATTATTTATCACAAAATTGCACAGCGTTTACGTAACAAATCAATATATCTTCCGTCTATTTCTTCGGACGCTATCGGATAATAGTTCTTATAGAGTTGTCACCGCAAATCTCTATTACATACAAGATTAAGAGGAGGAATCGTCGGTATTCGCCGATCGACACGTAGCAGACATCGTCGCGGGCGCATTCCTATCTTTTTCATAGCATTCCGAGGTACCGTCTCGCGAGTCTAATTGCACTTAATTTCTACGTCGTGCCTCTCTTAATAGGTCTCGCTTTTTTAAATTGCCACGGGGACAAACATTGTAGCTTATTTGAGGAATTGAACAAAAAGAAAGAGCTTGGATTAGAGTAATGTGTTCGGCAATTATGTTCAACGCTCGGATTTTTACTAACACTCCACGTTTTTGTTTGTTTATTTTTAGGTAGCGAGTTATGAACGAATCGCTTAGTTAGTATAATTTATATTACAAAGTGTAAAACAAAGTCGTTTAGAGAAAGCGTCTATCGTCTAACTACGAAACCGATTCTGATGTGGTTTTTTTTAATAGATTCAAAAGGAAGTATTATATTAAATACGTTAGCTGATAAGGCACGTTAAAGAAGATTAAACTGAAAACATTTATTAGGGTGTGCTCTAAATCGCAGTTACAATTAGGAAGTAAAACACCTGTATATTCGGTCTGAGCTCGAGTCATGGGAACACAGTAACGAGGCAAGCTATTAAGTACGAACCGTAGAGAACATCTCACGATCGCGCTCATTACAAATTATGGACGCATTCTTAACTCACTATTAAACAAAGAACTTATTTACAGAAGAATGAAGAATGCAATTAATTCGCTGCAGACCGTAAGAAATATGAAATGACAAATTGCGTCGGTTAATGCTTAATACATGATGGTAATGTGTAACGTTTGCTTGACACTTTTTATACAAATACTCGGAAGAATATCATACGCATATTCAAAAGCTAGTTCTGTTTATAATTTCTTAATTAAAATTATCGAAAATGTCATTATCTGATATGACAGTGTATTAATTAGGATGTTTTAATGTGATGTTAAAAATGAAAGTGTTACGTGTAATGTTTATTATTTTAGGATGATTTCTAAAATCAATTGTATCAAAGGTTAAGGGAACAATAAAAGATCTGTGGCAGATATAAAATGAAACAATCACGGCACGAAAGTTCATTCGTCCGTTAGTAGGTACACAGATGTCACGGCATGGCACCTCAAAACAACCTTTGTACTCTTGTTACCGACCACCCGATAAGAATAGACACAGAAATTCCACGAGAGCACGTCGATTATACTCGTAAGTGAAAATAAAAGATTGTTTATAGAGTTTGAAGAAGACGACATGACAATAGATGACGGTGATTGCCCGAGACCTCGGCGCGCCATCAACGTAAACTAGTATTTAACGCGAGCGCTTTAAAGTTCATTAATTTGGTGAGCTTAAGAACATGTGACTTTAAAGAGATGATTATGAAAAGTGGGGGCGTGATGTGCGAGAGGAACGGGTGTATGGAGGCGAGCGAGAGGGAGATACGCGGGGTCACCGGCGTGATGTTAGGTCAGCCACTTTTGCACCTCGCCATAACAACGCGTCTCAAATTATTATAGACGTTTGATAAGTGTTGCGAGATTGTTACTTTACGTTGTTAATTAAGTGTTTACCTTTGCTGTAGGTAAAGATGGACACTCGATTAGCGAATATTTGTTCAGAGGAACTTTTATCTGATCGTTAATTTTTTATTAGACACTTAATTTCTAACTAAGCTGACATCAGATAGAAAGGTTAACTATGAGTCTATCTTACGGAATGTTATAGTACGAATTCTTTGACTGTAAATATAATTTAAGATACGACTTGAATAAAAAGCTAGAGCGAAACTATTTTCAATCTGAGATGTAATAAGGCAAGATGTAATAACCCACATTCAAGGCAAGTCAATAATGCTGCACTAGTTTAAAGACGTTAATATTAAAAATGCTTTTGATGATGAGTAATATTTTATTTCGTTTTTATGCGAACCGAAATAGCGCCAATAAAATAATGTTGGCGTAATAACGATTTATATCAATAAAACTCGTTACGTCAGCCAATAAAGTGAGTCTGTTCGCTAACCAACTAGATTAAGGATAAAAGATTTCAGCTGCACTGAAAGGCATTTTAATGCGCCTTAATGTGTATTTTATGTTTGTTACACAAGACGCTAACAGTTCGCGTCGGTGTTCCTCTCTGGTTATTAAAACCCCGAACGTACAGACACAAATTATGAATGACGAATAAATCATCGGGGGTGATCGTAAAACAGTTTATGGTTTGTTCTGGTAGATTGGCTGAGATCTGTTGCGAATAACACTTGCCAACGTAATCTTATTAAGTCGTAAAATATACATTTTAATAAGTGTTTTGATGTTGGATGCAAACACGTAGGTATGTAATTTTTTAAAATTGTTTTATATTTGAATCCGATGACGTTCGATCATGTTTTTATTGTAACATTTTCATCGAAATGTAAATCATGTTTTAACGCGATGTTATCTTGCAATTTTTCTTTACTTCGATATTCTATTAAAGAAAGTTATCTAGGGAAATATTCTTAAAATGTTTACAAGACAATTTAATAAATCCTTAATGTTTTACTATACTTTATGTATAATAGATAAATTTCATGTTTTTATGGCTTGTTTATTTATAAAGAACAAGTATGAATAACTCGAATGTTTTATTATTGAATGGATGATAACGTCCATCGCGTTAGGATTTAATGAAACATTATGAAAAATCACATTAGCGTTAGGGCGCAGTCGTTTTGATAAATGTGGCGGCAGTGACTGGCAGTGATGCCAATTCTAAAGATATTGACGGTATTGGGAAATATAATGATTTAATGTAATCCCTGCTTATTTTGGGGTGTGTTGTTTTTTAAACATTGTATAGTATTTAGGGCAATGCGTGGATTCTAAGATACCTACTCATAAGTTGATTCTTTGATGGAAACAAACTAAGCTTTATAGAAACCGATTTCATTAAACAAAGTTAAGAAAAAATTAAAATGAATTAAAATTTCAAATTAGAACATTGATTAAGCGTCACTTTTCAATATTGGAGACATAAAAACTCCGAGTCATTCCTTAAAACATACAAATAAATGGACGATCGTAAAAAAGTTATCAAAACCTGAACGAATACAATGACAACTGCACGCCGAATCGCTCACAAAAAATCGAATTTGAACAAAAAACAACAATTAAAAACTTCGCTTCGGCTGCCCAAAGAAATATTTTGAATACGCTCGCCATGGTTCCGTTTTTTATCAGAAAGGGTCTACACGTGTCTGTTTGTCGTCTTTATTGGTTTAATATAGGCGATTCCAATTAATGACGGTTCCGAACAATTTTTTAAAACATTTGCCTTTAATATAATACTTCAAAATGGCATAAATATTGCGCGGCGTAGACTTCAGAATATTTAATTTTGTTTCTCCTACATCTTACAAGCAGTCGTTTATAATTACGTCGACTCAATAACACAATCACCAGCTTGTTAAAGTCGTAAACCTGCGCAGGACATTTGCATAGCAATTAATATGAAGCTCGGCGTTCCTGATTAGGCAAAGGTAAGGTCGTTAAAGAATCGTCCATCCATCGCGCTGCAGAATGTTATCTGGCTGCATTTGCAAACGTTCAATCGATAGAGTTGAGTGATTGAGACTGAGTGCTCGGCTGTATTGACAGTGCGCCGCATTCTATGTAAAATATGAAAGACTGCTCGCTCTTGATGCGCCGATAGAGCGGATGCGGCATTTGATAATGAAATGGTAAACATTGCTAGTGGCCATGCCAGTTGAGATTCACTCTGAGCTCAGTCGCCATCTTCTTTCTTTGAAAATATTCCTTTTCAATTTTTGCCTGTTTTAATAAATTATACGTAAATACGTAGATGCTTTCATAACGTAATAGTTTATACTTTATTCCAAATAATGTCGGTATTTGTATTTCTTAATTTGTATTACATTCACTGATACCGATACACTCGTGATCGAATAGCTTCCGAGAAAGACAACCGATATTGGTATTATAATAAGCCAATAGGTTGGTACTTGTGTTTCATCTCAATAACTAATACGTGGAAAAGTTCAATGGAAAAAAAACAATCGCTATCTAAGGAACACATCGCAATGTCACGCGTCAATTATAATACCTATCTCGGCGCTCATTGTACGGCTAATGGGTTATTAATAGCTACCATCGAAATGTTTGTCACGTAATCTCGTAAAAAAATGTCACGTTTACGTACTCCGCGCATCCGAGGTATTGGCGATTCCGTTCAGATATCCTGACCGTGGCTTGATTGAATTATGGTTGCACTACACCTGATTAATGCGACATCTACGTTTGACGTGGCATTGTGCTCCGATCTGCATCGCCCAATAAGATCCAAAAGAATACTGACCACGGAATATTTGTCCTCTGTATTATAATGAATGTCTAGATGTACGATGGGAAATATCAACGTGCTGTCGATTTAATCGCGTCCGTATAATCCTGCTCGACTTATCCTTATCGCAAAAGCGTAAACTTATGCCTTTCATAAATACAATTGATTTTCATTTAACGTATGTTTTTAAGGCATTTTTTATGTAAAAAGAGTATTTGAATCAAGAACTAGCTTCGTATATAACTATTTGATTATGAAATAAAAATACATCAGTCAAAAATATCGTTTCGTTATTAGTTTACCAAAAATAAACGTCAACTTAACGTGTTAAATTGTTTGCGATTGTTAATTTGAATCGATTTGGACGTTTTCCTTAAACAAAGGAAAATAAATGAATTTTTCAAAGGCCGAAAAATATAAAACGATAAGAGGATTAGGCGGAACGGAGATGACATTGGAAATTAAGCCTGTTTACTTTTGTCATTTCCCCATCACCCCCCCCTCGGCATGCCGCACCTCCCTTCTCACCCTAGAGTGGAGAGCACGTTAAAAATGTATGTTTCGTGAGGGTGGTTTTGCTTCAGTAATTTTTGCGTGTGTCTCCTGAACGAAGTTATGTAAAGCTTACCTTACACAGCCTTCAAGAAATTCAATAAAACTGATATATTACTAAAAATAATTCCGTTCAACTATTAAACATTGAATTGTAATAAAGCAATACAATATTGATACTTCAAGACTATTAATACGAATTTTTGTAGTAATCACACAAAACCGACCATAAAATGCTGTTCACCCGCATATTGGCTGACGAGCGAAATAATTAAGAACTTAAATCCAAAATTTCTTCTCATGGCTTTTCTGCGGCGAGCCACATACCGAAATATCTCACCGACGCGTTTCTGAAACCACGAGGTAATTAAACTGATACGCGGTCAAAAACTTCCGACTCGCCTGCGCAAGCTTCGCTCACTATGTCTTTTTTGTAATTTAAAACTTAACGACCAAAACTCTTCTAACGTTTTCTTAACCATCCATCGGTCTCTCAGTTCGAGTCCAAATCTTGCTAACGTTCAAGACTCTTCAATGAATCGTGTCCATTTAGATGCAATAGAAAAGAGATTGGAAGATATTTTCGCAAGTTCAATGCGATGCGGTTCTGGCGGTCTAAAACACAGAAAAACCACGCGTCGATCGCGAACACGGCCAATAAATTATAGTGGACTTTGAGTCTCGACACCACTCAATACTGGCGTTAAATAAAAAACATTAAAGGCTTGTCGAAATAATCTCAAGGAAAAAGCGATATTTGACCAATTTGGAAGCGGCCAGTGAATAGTGATTAAAGAAAGCTAAATGTTCTGTAGCTATTTTGTTTTATTGCAAATAATTTTCATTTCGAACTTGAATTGCGTTATGTATAATGAAATACAATTCCAATAAAGATTTGTATTGAAATAAGTAACATTATAGAGGGAATATCAAATGGATGAGTATTAAATTAAAGAGCTTATGAATATCAGTCCAAGTCTTATATAAACATGTTTCAAATAGAAATTCTTACAAATGCATATTAAAACGGAGCATAAGTCTCGTATGGTTGTTCAAACATTCAACGACATGAGAATTCAAATGACGTCCAAGAAAATTTGAATTAGTATTCTAAAATGCAATCTCAGTGTATTTTCAGGGAGGCGAGGGTGGTCGGTACATATTCATCTTGTTAGGTATGCGCCCGGATGCGCCGGCTTCGGCAAACACAATAAGAGCCTTACTTCCTTACCCCTCTCCCTAAGCTTATGGAAAACTTATTAGAGCGCGGCCCGCCGGGGAATCCTTTTTCCTTCGGCAAATATTTGAGGGAGAAATTAAAATTTGACAACGGACGTTCTTAGATAGGACCGGCTATGTGCTCGTACGTGCTACTTGAGGCGTAAAATGAAATTCAGATTCAATTTAGACGGCTTCAGACGCTGTATCTCGCTACGTATGTAGGACCTTCTGTGATAAAGACATGCGACATAAATAGAAAGATTTAACGTGGCGGCTAGAGAAGTAATGTTATTTACAAAAAAGAAATAATGCGAGTCGTAAAACGTTTTCCGGCGACGGCGGAGCAACAAACAATAATTCACACGTAAGATCAATGTAGTGAAAAATGAGAAAGCTTCCAAACGTGCGCCGCATTCGCATTACAGCCCCTAACAAATGAGCGCCTACATACGTCTATATAGTTGGCTTATTTCACTGAAATTAGCTCCCATTTCGGTCGTACAATGAAAAATTGAAATCGTTTTACAACTATCGAACGTGAATATGTTTGGGTTGCTCGTTACGTGTTCCAATTTTAAACTTTCGCGTTCCTATTTCAGTGAGCACAAGTTTGTGCATTTAATAGTTTAGATGCGTATAGATTGGCACAATTTACTTTTAAAATCGTTTATGTTGCATATACATTTATAATTCGCCTGTCTATTACACCCAAAGCATCATACTCAAAGCAATTCAGCAATATATTTTGCATACTCGTAGAACGGTTTTATTAAACTGAAATTGTCTACAAACGAAGTCTCAGCTATAGCGTATATGATACGGTACATAGGAGCGAGACTGCAGCGGTATTTCTTAGCTTAGCTTATATAACGGCATTAAGGGGTAATGTCTTGGCAGTAATTAAAGGGGGGTTGCGGAGGCTGCGCGTCTGGGCGTGGTTGGCGCATGCGCAAACTGTTTTAATTATAAGGAATAAGTCTCATCGACGCCTTGCTTCATTAGGGCGCTACGGTCGCTCGGAGGGTGATTGGCTGATAGTAGATATTGTATTACATACCCTGCAGAGTATATAGAGCTTGTAGGCATTGTTTCATAGGTAAAACGTTTTGGGAGGTAATTAGAAGCTAAGCGAAACGGTTTAACTATTTTGTATAGTCTTTATTTATTTTTATAGAAGGTAAAATGTAGGTATGAGATTTTCATACAACTAATATAGTATGTTTCAATTGTTAGGTGGGGAATAAAATTTTAATATTAGATAGAAATGCAATCCAAACGAAATAGACGCAAATCTGAGTAAGGCGGCTTTAAAGGAATAAGTTACTGATAGAAATTGGGGTGAAGCCGCATTACAGTGGGACTTCTTATAAAATACGATCTTGACGGATTTTGCTTCAGTTACAAGACATTTCTTCTCTGTATGAAAGAAGTGTGAAACGTCTTAAAAATTACAATAATTATTTATGTTCTTACATTGAACAGTAAAATATTCTATGATTTGTTTTACATAATTATAATAATATGTATCATCGTTACAACTTTCATAGCTAAAAGTAACAAGGGAATAAAAATAAAGTTTTGTTTTACAAATGAATCTAGTTCGGAAAATGTAGAAGCATTGAATTCATTTCACGCGTCACCCAAACTATATAGGTACATAATAGCTCTTTCCAGCCCCTTCGTCACAGAAAAAGAAAGTCTTACCGCATATCTAAATAGTATGATTTAAATAAAAAAGCGTAGCACGCGACGAGCCTTCATGTAAATCGTAACTTCAAAACCGCCTCACGTAGAGCAAGGGTGCATATATTTTTGATTTGTTCTTGCCTAGCCAATTTTTCCCTCTATTCTTCATCTCTAACGATTATTTCAAAGGAAAATTTATGTTAATTTTGTTGAGTAAGTTTGTAGAGAAAATAACATGTAATCTTACGCTATGCATAGATGATTCTCTTGTCTGATCATTACACGTAACAACAAACGTAATCCATATAAGTTGTATGTACTTAAACAATTAAAAAATAAACTCTATTAGCTGTACACTTTATGTCGTCCGATAGTGAATGTTCCAAAACACATTCCAATCTCACTGATACGAATCTTGGTTGTAATTTTTCTTAACCATCTTAGCATTCAGTGCGCAACCCATCCGACATGCCTAATGCCCTTTATGTAGGTACCTATATAATAAGGAAAAAACGCTGCGAAATGAGAAAAAATGTCAATGATTGAACGTCATACCTTTGGGAATAAATTTCGAAAGGGGCGGGTTAGGATCTCATAGTCGAATCAGCAATTTTATTTTTCCGTATAATGTATATTATTATTCTTTAGAATGTTATGTTGAACGGTAATAGGATGTAATGTTATTAGAAGCTTATTTAATATATATATGTGCTTTAATATTCGAAGTTCACTGATAAGTTGAGGAATAAATTCTTATTATTAAAGAAATCTTACACAGTATATAATTGAGTGAACAGTTAAAAAAAGTCGCCATAGAAAGTTAGATTTTTTCTGAAATAATTACAGTTTACAAAGTGAACCTTTTATCTCCTCTTTCTTATCGTCGTTTGTCCAATTTATCTTCAGAAAATGTCTCTTTTACGAGCTCTCCCTAAAATAGTTTGCTAGTTCAATAGTTAAAGACAAAATCCCCATTATCTCAGCAAAATACGGAGCGTTGTTAGTCTAATACGTGCGTAAAATATACGTTGCGATTTATATATGATAAAAACAAATTTAAAAAGTAAATTACAACCTTTTTGGTAATAAGTAAAATTATTAAGACTATTGCTATGTGTCAGATTTTTGTCACGACGCATCATTTTCAAAAAGTAACAAATATTTGTATCACTTATTTAGAATATTTGTTATTGAAATAAATACGAAACAATTAATGTCCTCAAATAGGTCCTAAACAAGTTTATGATATAGGAGTAAGTAGAACTCGACAATGAAATTAATTTCATGTTTCCATTGGAATTATTTATGGGTTCGAATAAGCAATAAACGTATACCGATAACATGTACTCGCTTACGATCGTTAAGACCGTGGATTTATCTAAAGAGAACAAAAATGTCCCCGGGTTAACCCGGCCGTCGTAAAAGATCCGAGCTGTACCGAGCGAGCGACAACAAAAATACTTTATTTATATGCTAATGTAATTTATATGACGCTTAATGTTTCGTGGCTGGTAACGCACGATTTCGTCCATTCTTTCAGAGGGTTACCGGGGACGGCAAATGGAGCTGTCGGCCCTAGAAATTAAGGCAGTTTTTACTGTGCTATATGTGTCGTGTGTCGATACGATTATGAATGCGCGGTAGGAGGCAGATCCCATCCCAGCTTCCTTGGAGGCGGTGGGAGTCAGCTCGCTTCGGAAGAATCAATAAAAATACGCGAGAAAAGCGTTGATTATACAACGGAAATTTCAGAGGAAACGGCTCTTTCAATAATTCAGAGTTACTTATACGTCAATGCTGAATAAACCGTTTGTGGAATGTGATAGCCTTGTGTTTAAATATACATGCCTACATATATACACATAGTGCTAGGTTGTGTGTAGGTTAAATTGAAAAGTTATGTTATGAAAGTTTTTATACCTACAGATAACGGTTTTACAATTAGGTTTCGTCTATATTTGATTAACGAAATTTATATTTAAAACGAGTTAATACGTTCTGGATTCGTAGTGTATATAATTTTATCGTTTTAATTTTTCTGATATCATACATATTTTTTAAAGACAGTACATTAAAATATATATCTAGATTAATTTATAAAGACGTGTCTTCTTAATATAGATGTAATACAAAATAAGAATACATAACCAACATAATAGGTAAATAATTCATTTAGCAACGGACGCATATTTATGGGCACGCAGTGTATACTGTATGCATCACAGCGCAGGGGTATACGCGAACAGCTCCACACATCACTCATTCAAATTAGACGAAAACAACTCGAGTGATGGACATTCAATCTCGCTATTGTATGGAATTTGCATAAAAATCCGCTGTCTTAACCGACCGGCCGCTTTTAATGCAGATACAGAAACTAACATACGTACAATCAAACACATAAATTATATATGAAAAGGACATGTCTCCTTTATTTTCGTTTCAATATTTATATGATTTTTCGAGTGAACTGTGAATGTTTAGTGTATTTTAAAGTCTGACGATATTGAATGAACTCCATTCACTTCTAAGGATGAAAATCAGTAGGTACATAGATTACATAGTACAAAACAATGTCTGTTTCTTCTGTCTAACCCTATGTATGCTTAGATCTTCAATCAAGAAGTATTTAATCGTGATTCAAAAGGAAGTTTTTTTGTGTCTAATACATGCTTAAATACGGGTAAAACCGCGGAAAGCGGCTAGTTAATTAAAATATCAATATACGTACGGTAAAATCTAAGAATCAGATTTTATAAAGATTTAAGAGAAACAATTGATTAGAATATTGAATGTTATTGAACTTGTTTATTTCTTATGTTATTTTGAAGACTATAGGCTGACGTTCAGCATATTTAGAAGACTGAAGCGTTTTCACGATTATAAGACATCCGAAATTATTCAATAACCATTGATAAATTTTACACGTAGAAAGTATAACATTTCATACTAAATTGCTCAATATCAGTTTGCTAAACCTAATTAAATTTTAAGTAAAGTATCAAAAAAATATTATCAATATTTTGAAATGAGGCCATAATTTCGATACCAATAAATATCGAAGTTTATAAGGCTCGTATTAGTCTTGTAGATTTTTATTATCAAATTAGCTTTAAGGCGATGTTACTGTCATTTGTCCAATTCCTGTCGATTATTGTTTATTTTATAGCTTCGATATGAGGCCAAGAGGTAGGTATCGCATAAAACTGGGCATACAGGTGACAATATCGATCGCTTCGCATATCTCGTCCAAATTATTAACATTTGCTCGGCAAATTTAAGGAGCTATAAATTTAAGTCGTTATAATAATAACAGTTGGTGTGGTATCGGGACAGGATGTTAAAACGTCTTTTGTTCGATGTTCGTTACTCGCATACCAATGATCTCACATTATTAAGCGCGCCGCATTTTTTTAATCAACAACTTATTATAGAATTAAAAGTTACACGCATGGATTTACTTTAACTAACGTCATTTAGAGGCCTTTATCTTTTCAAAGAGCTGGGCACCAACTATTATTTTAATAGGTTGTATTGTAGGAAATTCTTTTGTGTCGTAGGCGGTATTTGATTTATTATGAAAGTTGACAAATTCCAACAAAAACGAGATAGCGTCCACTCGGAAAGCGATTTATAGTATTTTAGCAACATTAACAGAAGTATCTTGGCGCCACGGAGGGTCATTATACAACTGGGAACTTAAAACCACCCATCATTAGATATTACCATAACAGCATACAACAAAAAGCTGGCAAAATGTCAGAAAATATGCAGCGTAAGTCACTGTGTCGAATGCTAACGACAGCCGAGGGAAAGTCTCACAGCTACTGATTTATTGTCGCTTTGATAACTTATTTGATCACTTTATGATAGTAGGAAAGCTCATAAGGCACGTCATGCAAATCGACTGAATTAAGGATGTAACGGACGGCGCTGCGTGACAAAACGGACGACCTTTGCACATCATAACGGGACGCAAATTATCTTACTACGGAAATGACAAGAAAATCACCGATGCACGCCTTTCAATGCTGCTAAATCAAACTTATTACGAGCCTACATGTGTCCATACAAACACTACGCGCACACACTTTTATACCGCATTAAGCCATCTCTTTAGTTAATGCGACTTTCAACTTGTATTTATACATTCATCAGCGAATGCAATCATCACGTAATGATTGTTCGATCGAAGTGTAAAGAACCCATTTAGAATTTCACATGACTCATTAAAGCTTAAAATAGTATTAAATTTTAGCAGCAGTTGGCGAGCATCACGTTTATAATAAGAATAAGTTAATTTAAATAAAATGTACGAATTAGCATGCCAGTGTGTTCGCGGATCTTTCCATTGTTTTCGCTAAATGACATCAAAGTTGAGGCGGCGGGGTGTATTTAGCATGTGAAATGAAATTGTTGAGTTTTCTAAGAAATATGTGATGTAGCCTCAACAGGTGTACGGCGTAGGAGTAATCAGTCCGCGGAGATCCGACACGGATTTGCCTTTCAATTGTTCGATGTCATACATCGCCATGAATAAGCTCTAACGCGAAGTGCTTTCTAATTATTTATTTAACATTTAATGTTCGAAGCGCTCGTGACCACAATCGCAGTAAATTTGAAATGTCTGCGATGTGTAAAATAAATGACCTACGAGCTAACTGTTGAACGCTATTTAGCAATAAATTACAATTTCCAACAATAGTTTTGTAATTATAGTGGATATCCTCTTTCAGATCTCTACATCAAACAATTCGAAAATAAAATAATGAATCTTACCAAGAGTATAGTTATATTGTTTAAAAATGGTATACCTTAAACTATGATCATCATCGCATGGTACATGAAACAAAAAGATAATACACCAATTAAATAAGTTCAGGCAACTATTTCAGTATTTCTCTATATGAGTAAACAATATCGATAATGAAAAGTCAGTAGGATGAGTAGATATTTAAAATTTGAATTATTTAAACATTTTATTTTAAGGTAATCTTTTATGTCTTATAAGTTCGAAGGAAATTCACAAGGATATAATAATATGGTAATTCACGCATTATCTTAAAGGTTAGTCAAAATGACACTTTATTATTTATCAGTTATGAAAAACGGAGTTCGTCACGTTTTTACAAAAAAAGCTTTAAAAAACTTGAAAAAGGGTAAAAACTCAGGGTGACATAAAATATTCTTACGTGCAGGCGTGTTCGGCCCGCTGTCACGTTTGACGGTAATGACAATTCAGTGACTTACTATTGACGATTTTCATCAAGGTTCAAGTTTCGAGCGAACGTGTCAATACCACGTTTTATTGCAACTAATTACAAAAAAACAGATCCCGTGGTTAGTCCGAGCGAGGCCGATTTAGTCGTTCAGTTAATTGTCAATTAGATTACTATCTTAGGTCAGAAGAGAAATCTGTTATCACGACGTTGCCCTCGAAGCACGGACGCGTGTAATTGCGATAAAGATATAGCAATTAAACGTTTGTTTGACGCAAGGCTTAATAACTGGGAGACCAAACGGCAAATTACACATTGCCTTCCCACTATGAAAATTTTGTTACTATCGATGGCATTGTTTTAACGAATAAACATTAAGACACGTTATGAAAGATAAGATAACAGCGAGGGATAACTAAATATGCATTAACCTTTTATTTTAGACTAATTAAGCTTAGTTAAGTATACCTTACGTGCGTACCTATCTTTCATACGTAGCTTGGCAAATACACTAATAGAAGATTTTAAATTACATGTTTGCCTTTAGCTGAATAATAACGAACTATGTTATACTAGTGTGGTGTTTAATTATATTCCTGTGTTATTACTAAGTGTAAAGTGTAAACAAAAGATGAGGAACCACACGACGATAGCCAGCGATAGACCGTGGTCTCGGCATCCGTTTGGAAAGTGAAACTTGATAAACGTACAATTAATAGCAATTGTCCCGTTCTGTTGGCGGATTCTTGTAATAACAGACGTGCTTTGTAATAACGTATTTACTTATTGTCTACGTAACCGGGAATTAGCTGGGGTCTAGAATTATAACGTTTGAGCTCTCTTCCGTGAAGGCAGATTTTGATGTACGTTGTTATAGTTAGGTAATGCAATTAAATCGATGTTTAGATAGGTGACTTTCGGATCAATAGCTTATGAACAAATATATGTAATTGATACTAGGACTTTAATTCAATACCTAATCATTTTAATACCACCTTATTCGCCACCAGTACACAACACATGGAAGACCTTCTCGCCAGAATGGAATGTGTCAGCCTCGAGTTCGGGCTTAAGATAAATCGAAAAAAAACTAAAATGATGATTGTGGACCGCAT